>OV702289.1:181022554-181267554 GCA_916181665.1 Avena sativa | reverse complement strand
GTGGAAACTAGGGTTGCATGTGTCCTCCTCGCCGCTCCCTCCTGGCTTTTATATAGATAGGCCAGGTCCCGGGTAGCAAGTCGAGTCGGTTACAGGTTAGGATTTTCCCTTCAAACTTTCTATCTTTAGACTTCTTCTTGTCTCACAAGTCATCAAGAGTCCGTGGGCCACTCGAAGTCTTCATTGGGCCGTGGCAACACTGTTGGCTTTCACCGTATCCAGACCGTATATACCACACTTGAGTATCTGTAGGGTATACCCATATCAGTAGCCCCCGAGTGTCCAGTGGAATCGTAGATCCGACTGAAGACTTTTTGAAGCCTTTCGAGTGCATGACTGAGTATTTTTTCGAGTGCTCCGTTTATGTCATAGGGATTTGTTGATATGCGTGCCTGATTTAACTAATGTATCGGTATCAGTTAACTACCTTAGGATAAAACAACGCAATCTACTCGAACTCGAGTCCCCGGACTCGAATTCAGAAACGTGATGGTGTAATTCGACTCAAGCCGCGGAGGTCTTACAGGAGTCGAATTCTAGTATATGGGTGTGAGCACTCGACGCGTCCGTCAAGGCATGTTCATCGCACCTGTAGGCACGGATATATTTTTGGTAGTGCGCAGTAAATGTGTTGCCAGGCCTTATTCAGGTCTTATCTTCACGCTGCAAGCGCGACATTCGAATTTTGTCATCGCGGAGATGATTCGGGTGACCCAGACGACGCAGTCTCTTTGTAGGGAAAATACGAGGCGGTGTCGACATAGAACTGTAACTACCTCGGTGAATTACGCTCTTAGTTACAAGCCTGGATGAGCGGAAATGGTTAAAATAGTACGGTGGGGCCAAATGCCACTCATAGGTAGACCTTTCGGCCGTCCTAACCATTTCCAAACATCGGGACAAGAACGAGCGGCGTAATCGGCAGGCAAAGGGATCAACTACATACACAAATGAGTATGTATGCAAGCCACCATACAACAGTCCTCAGAGCCATTCCATCTAAAAGAAATAGAAATATTGCAACACCATACGGCAAGATCCAAATATCCTAGATAGATATAATAGTTTAGGATATCTCCTCATACATCAAACATCAGAGTATCAGGCGGAAGCGAAAAACAAGATTCGAGTACGGATAAGAAGCAAATCGGCATAAGATGCCCATTAAATAAACACATCCCGCCCACAGATCTCACGGATCCCCGTTCCTGGAATCTCTATACCGAGTGATCGTTGCCAACATCGTCCGTCTCCTCCACCCAGTATCCATCTTGTGAGTGTACCTGTTCATCTGAATCAAACAATTTATCGTGTGAGACCCTAGGGGTACTCAGCAAGTCTTTATGCCTCTAAAGGGGACACAACCTGGGGTGACGCAATTGTAGCAAAAGATAATACCTAACAATTCTAGGGATACTCGCTAACCATCCGCCTAACCAAAGATATACGGATGTCCGTGAATTAAAAACAACAGTTGTAACAGTAATATTAACAGATCCATCCTCCTCCTTGCTTACCAACGAGCAAGCGGACGAACAACCCCCCATCCGTTGGCAGTTTTATTACCCATTCCATGAGTGTTGCACTATTTACTAGTCAGGTACTTAGTTAAATTAAAAGCGGTACTTCAGTTATACTTGTCTATGATCGAGAAACTGTGCTCCAAGTCGTCCATAACCGCGGACACGGCTTTCAGAAAGATTTACCCTGCAGGGGTGCACAAATTGTAGGGGTTCGTAGCATGGAAAACAAAAATTTTCTATCGCATACAAACAAACAAGCCAAGATCTATCTACTAGATTGTAGCAACGAGTCGATGGAATAACTCACCCTCGAAGATTCCAAAGTGTTTAACGAGAGCAGATTCTCGTGGGTGATGTAGTCGTACTCTTTCCGATCTCAAGATCGCGTAGACGATCCTTCCGGCGCCGCGTTCCCGCAGCGCTCCCGCAGTCGGTCACACGTTCGGTACTCGACGAAGACCTTCCTCTCCCTTGTTCCAGCAGGCAGCGGAGGTTGTAGCACTCTCCTCGCGATTCCGGCAGCACAACGGCGTGGTACCGGAGGTAGAGGGGAGATCCCGCAGGGCTTCGCCTTAAGCCGGTGCGAGTATGGTGGAGCTTATGAGAGAGGCTATTAGTGGTCTAGTAATTAGACACACCAATTAGAGGGCTCTAAACCAATTAGAAGGCTCTAAACCGAAACAGCTCTAAACCGGGGTCTAGGTCTAGTTTCTAGTTTAGAGGATAGGAACTTGTGTGTGTTGGGAGGGGAGCCCTGCCCCTCCCTTTATAGGTGGGAGGGCTGGCGCGCTAGGGGAGGGAGGGAGTCCCTCCCCAACTCGGCCTAGGGCTGGCCGCCGGCTTGGGGACTCCTTCCCCAAGTCGGTCTCCTCTTCTCCTCCTCTTCCCACTTTCCAAAACTGGCAGTTTGACTTTCAAACTAGCCGTTTGACTTTTCCAATTTAGGAATTAAATAAACCCTTTATTTTGGACAGCGAGAACACTTAGTACATGATGCAATCATTCCATCTTGCAATGACACATTCATGTACCCCTTCCCCCCCGGAGTGCCGGACATTCCGGGACCTTCTAGAATGTTCCCGATGAAAACACCGGAACCATTCCCCAACTCCGAAATGGGACTTTCCTTATATGAATCTTATTCTCCGGACCATTCCGGATCACCTCGTGATATCCCGGATCCCATCCGAGACTCCGAACAACATTCGGTCTCTTTCTCATAATACCATAACTACTCAAACAACGTCGAATCCTTAAGTGTGTCTCCCTACGGTTCGTGAATTATGCGGACATGATCGAGACACTTCTCCGAACAATAACCAATAGAGGAATCTGGAAATTCATATGGCTCCCACATATTTCTACGATTACTTTGCGATCGAATGAACCACTTACATACGATACCAATTTCCCTTTGTCTCACGATATGTTACTTATCCGAGGTCATGATCGTCGGTATCTCTGCATACCTAGTTCAACCTCGTTACTGATAAGTACTCTTTTCTCGTTCCCGTGATATGTGATCCCTTGTGACCAAGTCACATGCTTGCAAGCTAATTGGATGACATTTCACCGAGAGGGCCCAGAGAATATCTATCCGTCATGTGGATGGACAAATCCCACTCTTGATCCATGTGTTTCAACCAATACTTTCCGAACACCCAATGCCACTTTTATAGCCACCCTGTTACGGTGTGGTGTTTGATGACATCAAAGCATCCATCCAGTAAAGGCAATATGCATGATCTCATGGTCGAAGGAATTAGGTTACTATGTATCAGAAAGCATATAGCAATTGAACTATTGAAATGACTTGATCTTTATGCTACGCTTGTCTATAGGAGTATGTCCACCATATCATTCTCCTAACGATATGATCTTGTTGTTGATAACATCTCAATGTTCATGACAAAGAAACCACATCATCAATCAACCAACAAGCTAGTGAAGTATAGAGGCCATACTAGGGACTTCAAATTAAGTTTACAAATCACACAAGTATTAATGGTTTCCTTGTTAATACTATTATAGCATGAATGTAAACATTTATCATAAACACAAAGATATATAATAATAACTACATTTATTATTACCTCTAGGGCATATCTCCAACAGTCTCCCACTTGCACTAGAGTCATCTAATCTAGATTACATGGTAATATACCGAACACCCATGGCAGTTTGGTGTTGGTCATGTTTTGCCCTCGGGAGAGGTTTAGTCAACGGATCCGCCACATTCAGATCTGTGTGTACTTTGCAAATCTTTATATCCCCATCCTGGATATGTTCTCGAATAGCGTGGAAACGCAGCTTGATATGCTTCAGCTTCTTGTGTGACCTTGGTTCTTGCGCATTGGCTATGGCGCCCATGTTATCACAGTAGATAGACATTGGGTCCAGCGCACTTGGAACCACACCCAGCTCTGTAATGAACTCTTTCATCCATATCGCTTCTTGTGAAGCCTCCGAAGCAGCCATGTATTCCGATTCAGTTGAAGATCTCGCCACAACGCTTTGCTTTGCACTCCTCCAGCTAACTGCTGCACCATTCAAAATAAATACGTATCCAGATTGTGATTTAGAATCATCCGGATCGGTGTTCCAACTAGCATCGGTGTAACCATTAACAACGAGCTGTTCATCACCTCCATAAGAAAGAACCATATCCTTAGTTCTTCTCAAGTACTTAAGGATGTTTTTGACCGCTGTCCAATGATCCACTCCTGGATCACTTTGATATCTGCTAGTTAGACTAACAGCATATGCGATGTCGGGTCTAGTACATAGCATGGCATACATTAGAGATCCTATGGCTGAGGCATAGGGAGTCTTACTCATCTTTTCTCTATCTTCTGCCGATGTCGGACTTTGAGTTTTACTCAAGGTCGTATTGGGCAACATGGGCAAGAACCCTTTCTTGCTATCTTCCATTCCAAACCTCTTTAGAACTTTGTCCAAATATGTACTTTGTGACAATGATATTTGGCGTTTCGATCTATCTCTATAAATCTTTATGCCTAATATGTAAGCTGCTTCGCCAAGATCCTTCATTGAAAAACTATTATTCAAATATTCCTTGACACTATTAAGAAGGTCTACATCATTCCCAATCAACAATATGTCATCCACATACAGTATTAAGAATGCTACAGAGCTCCCACTCACTTTCTTGTAAATACAAGCTTCTCCATAAGTTTGTATAAAACCAAAACTTTTGATTACCTTATCAAAACGTTGATTCCAACTTCGGGATGCTTGCTTCAATCCATAGATGGACCGTTGAAGCTTGCATACCTTGTTAGCATCTTTAGGATCGACAAAACCTTTGGGTTGTATCATATACAACTCTTCATCAATGTCTCCATTGAGGAATGCTGTTTTGACATCCATCTGCCATATCTCATAATCATAATATGCAGCGATTGCTAACATAATCCTCACAGACTTTAGCTTCGCTACCGGTGAGAAAGTCTCATCGTAGTCAACTCCTTGAATTTGTCGAAACCCTTTTGCGACAAGTCGAGCTTTATAGACAGTAACATTACCATCAGCATCTGTTTTCTTCTTGAAAATCCATTTGTTCTCGACAGCCTTCCGGCCATCCGGTAAGTCCACCAAAGTCCATACTTGGTTTTCGTACATGGATCCAATCTCGGATTTCATGGCTTCTTGCCATTTATTGGAATCTGGGCTCATCATCGCTTCCTCATATGTCTCGGGGTTATCGGTGTTGTCCACCAACATGACATTCATAACGGAATCATACCAATCTGGAGTGGTACGAGTTCTCGTTGACCTCCGAGGCTCTGTAGTAACTTCAACCGAAGTTTCATGATCACCATCATTAGCTTCCTCTCTTATTGGTGCAGGCACCACAGGAACTTCTTCCGGTGCTGCGCTACTCGCAATTTCGAGAGAAGGTTCGACAACCTCGTCGAGTTCTACTTTCCTTCCAGTCACTTCTTTCGAGAGAAATTCCTTCTCTAGAAAGGATCCATTCTTAGCAACGAAGATTTTGCCTTCGGATCTATGATAGAAGGTATACCCAACAGTTTCCTTCGGGTATCCTATGAAGACGCATTTTTCCGCTTTGGGTTCAAGCTTGTCCGGCTGTAACTTCTTTACATAGGCTTCGCATCCCCAAACTTTAAGGAACGACAATTTAGGTTTCTTCCCAAACCATAATTCATACGGTGTCGTTTCAACGGATTTAGACGGTGCCCTATTTAAAGTGAATGCGGCTGTTTCTAATGCATAACCCCAAAATGATAGTGGCAAATCTGTAAGTGACATCATAGAACGAACCATATCTAAGAGAGTTCGATTACGACGTTCAGACACACCATTACGCTGTGGTGTTCCCGGCGGTGTCAACTGCGAAAGTATTCCACATTTCTTCAAATGCTCGCCAAACTCGTAACTTAGATATTCACCTCCACGATCAGATCGTAGAAATTTAATCTTCTTGTTACGTTGATTCTCTACCTCACTTTGAAACTCCTTAAACTTCTCGAAAGTTTCGGACTTATGTTTCATAAAATAGATATACCCATATCTACTCAAGTCATCCGTGAAGGTAAGAACATAACGATAACCACTGCGCGATGCTACACTCATTGGACCACACACATCGGTATGTATGATTTCCAATAAGTCTGTAGCTCGCTCCATCATACCAGAAAATGGAGTCTTAGTCATTTTACCCATCAGACATGCTTCGCATCTTTCAAGTGATTCAAAATCAAGTGATTCAAGAAGTCCATCGGAATGGAGTTTCTTCATACGCTTCACTCCAATGTGACCAAGACGACAGTGCCACATATAGGTCAAATTATCGCTTGATTTCAAACGTTTAGCCTCAATGTTATTAATATGTGTATTTCTACTATCGAGATTCAATATGAATAGACCATCTATCAAAGGTGCATGTGCATAAAACATATTACTCATATAAATCGAACAACCATTATTCTCGGATTTAAACAAGTAACCGTCTCGCAATAAACAAGATCCCGATATAATGTTCATGCTCAACGCAGGCACCAAATAACAATTATTTAAGTATAAAACTAATCCCGATGGTAGATGAAGAGGTAGTGTGCCGACCGCGATCACATCAACCTTTGATCCGTTTCCCACGCGCATCGTCACCTCGTTCTTCACTAGCTTCCGTTTATTCTGCAGCTCCTGTTTCGAGTTACAAATATGAGCAACCGAACCAGTATCAAATACCCAGGCACTACTACGAGTACTAGTGAGATACACATCAATAACATGTATATCAGATATACCTTTCTTCTTGATGTTGCCGTTCTTCAAATCCGCCAAGTACCTTGGGCAATTCCGCTTCCAGTGACCTTCTCCCTTGCAGTAAAAGCACTCAGTATCAGGCTTGGGTCCAGCCTTGGTCCTCTTCGTCGGCGTGGTAACTTTCTTACCACCCTTCTTGAAGTGTCCCTTCTGCTTAGACTTGCCTTTCTTGAATTTGGTGGTCTTATTGACCATCAACACTTGGTGCTCTTTCTTGATCTCCACTTCTGCAGATTTTAACATAGCAAATAGTTCTGGCAACTCTTTGTTCATGTTCTGCATGTTGTAGTTCATCACAAAGTTCTTGTAACTTGGTGGTAGTGATTGGAGGATGCGGTAAACTCCCAAAGTATTAGGAATCACTATACCCAAACTTTGAAGTTTATTTGCGTGCCCAGACATTTTAAGCACATGCTCACTGACGGAGCTACCCTCTTCCATCTTGCAGTTAAAGAACTTTTCAGAAGCTTCATAACTTTCAATTGCCGCATGAGTCTCAAAGATTAATTTGAGATCCTCGACAATATCATATGGATCTGACTCTTCAAACCTTTTCTGAAGCTCCGATTCTAAACCATACAAGATAGCACACTGAACTATGGAGTACTGATTCTTCCGAGCGAGGTAAACATTCTTTACTTCATCGGTAGCATCAGCTGCAGGTGGGTCACCTAGCGGTGCATCCAGCACATAGGTCAAATTACCAGCTGTGAGGACAATCCTCAAATTGCGGAACCAATCCGCGAAGTTGCTTCCATTGTTTTTCAACTTTTCTTTCTCTAGGAACGCATTAAAATTGATGGTAGGGGCTGCCATTGATCTACAACATATTTGCAATAGTTTAGACTAAGTTTATGACAAATTGAGTTCAAATTAATTAATGAAATTAAACTAGGTGAACTCCCACTCAAAACAACATCCCTCACATTGTTTTAGTGATCACACGAACCAAATCCACTACATCAACACCGATCATCACGAGAGCTGATATAGTTTTAATGGCGAACAATCATCATGTTGATCATATCTACTATATGATTCATGCTTTGCCTTTCGGCGATCCGTGTTCCTGAGGCCATGTCTGTACATGCTAGGCTCGTCAAGATCAAACCTTAGCTTCCGCATAAGCAAATCTGGCTTGCTTACGTTGTAGTCACCCGCGGAATCAAAGACACCCGATCATCACGTGGTGCTTCGAAGCAGCAAGCTTTGGCAACGGTGCATACTAAGGGTGAACACTTTTAGAACTTGAAATTTATGTGCATGAGGGATCATCTTATAATGCTACCGTCGTCTACTAAGCAATACAAGATGCATAAAGGATTAACATCACATGCAATTCATAATATGTGATATGATATGGCCTTTCTTCTTTGTGCTTCCGATCTCCATCTTCAAGCACGAACATGATCTCCATCATCACCGGCATAGCATCAAGGTCAATGACGCTTCTTCATGGTTGTCGTCCGCCAACTTCAACTATTACAACTATTTTGAATAGACACGCAGGCCTTAACAGAAATTAAAGACAACCATATGGCTCCTGCCGGTTGCCAACTTACAATAAGGATCATTGCATACATCAAATATAATCACAATCATGGCCATATCACATCACTGCACACCCCTGCAAAACAAAGTTAGACGCTTCTACTTTCTTTGCATATTTTACGTGGTTTGGGGCTTTCCATAAGTGTCGTTCTAATCGTGGTTGTAAATTGGATCTTTACTATGCTAGGAGAAACAGGCACCCGCAAAGCCACTTATGCAATACAAGTTGCATGTTAAGCGTGGAGCAAGTCTCATGAACGATGTCATGTAAGGTTAGCCCGGGCCGCTTCATCCCAACATACCGCAAGATGCAAAGTACACGCAAAGCAATCTACAATAAAAGCATCAACGCCCACAATGACCATTGTGTTCTACTCGTGCAACAGATCTACATATAGACACGGCTCTGATACCACTGTAGGGGTTCGTAGCATGGAAAACAAAAATTTTCTATCGCATACAAACAAACAAGCCAAGATCTATCTACTAGATTGTAGCAACGAGTCGATGGAATAACTCACCCTCGAAGATTCCAAAGTGTTTAACGAGAGCAGATTCTCGTGGGTGATGTAGTCGTACTCTTTCCGATCTCAAGATCGCGTAGACGATCCTTCCGGCGCCGCGTTCCCGCAGCGCTCCCGCAGTCGGTCACACGTTCGGTACTCGACGAAGACCTTCCTCTCCCTTGTTCCAGCAGGCAGCGGAGGTTGTAGCACTCTCCTCGCGATTCCGGCAGCACAACGGCGTGGTACCGGAGGTAGAGGGGAGATCCCGCAGGGCTTCGCCTTAAGCCGGTGCGAGTATGGTGGAGCTTATGAGAGAGGCTATTAGTGGTCTAGTAATTAGACACACCAATTAGAGGGCTCTAAACCAATTAGAAGGCTCTAAACCGAAACAGCTCTAAACCGGGGTCTAGGTCTAGTTTCTAGTTTAGAGGATAGGAACTTGTGTGTGTTGGGAGGGGAGCCCTGCCCCTCCCTTTATAGGTGGGAGGGCTGGCGCGCTAGGGGAGGGAGGGAGTCCCTCCCCAACTCGGCCTAGGGCTGGCCGCCGGCTTGGGGACTCCTTCCCCAAGTCGGTCTCCTCTTCTCCTCCTCTTCCCACTTTCCAAAACTGGCAGTTTGACTTTCAAACTAGCCGTTTGACTTTTCCAATTTAGGAATTAAATAAACCCTTTATTTTGGACAGCGAGAACACTTAGTACATGATGCAATCATTCCATCTTGCAATGACACATTCATGTACCCCTTCCCCCCCGGAGTGCCGGACATTCCGGGACCTTCTAGAATGTTCCCGATGAAAACACCGGAACCATTCCCCAACTCCGAAATGGGACTTTCCTTATATGAATCTTATTCTCCGGACCATTCCGGATCACCTCGTGATATCCCGGATCCCATCCGAGACTCCGAACAACATTCGGTCTCTTTCTCATAATACCATAACTACTCAAACAACGTCGAATCCTTAAGTGTGTCTCCCTACGGTTCGTGAATTATGCGGACATGATCGAGACACTTCTCCGAACAATAACCAATAGAGGAATCTGGAAATTCATATGGCTCCCACATATTTCTACGATTACTTTGCGATCGAATGAACCACTTACATACGATACCAATTTCCCTTTGTCTCACGATATGTTACTTATCCGAGGTCATGATCGTCGGTATCTCTGCATACCTAGTTCAACCTCGTTACTGATAAGTACTCTTTTCTCGTTCCCGTGATATGTGATCCCTTGTGACCAAGTCACATGCTTGCAAGCTAATTGGATGACATTTCACCGAGAGGGCCCAGAGAATATCTATCCGTCATGTGGATGGACAAATCCCACTCTTGATCCATGTGTTTCAACCAATACTTTCCGAACACCCAATGCCACTTTTATAGCCACCCTGTTACGGTGTGGTGTTTGATGACATCAAAGCATCCATCCAGTAAAGGCAATATGCATGATCTCATGGTCGAAGGAATTAGGTTACTATGTATCAGAAAGCATATAGCAATTGAACTATTGAAATGACTTGATCTTTATGCTACGCTTGTCTATAGGAGTATGTCCACCATATCATTCTCCTAACGATATGATCTTGTTGTTGATAACATCTCAATGTTCATGACAAAGAAACCACATCATCAATCAACCAACAAGCTAGTGAAGTATAGAGGCCATACTAGGGACTTCAAATTAAGTTTACAAATCACACAAGTATTAATGGTTTCCTTGTTAATACTATTATAGCATGAATGTAAACATTTATCATAAACACAAAGATATATAATAATAACTACATTTATTATTACCTCTAGGGCATATCTCCAACACAAATAGCAACACACACTCGATCAACCTCGGAAAAACCAAATCAAAACCCAACGAGGCATTCACGACAAAGTGATCACAGGATTCAGAAATATTTCAGGGGGCCACCCCATTAAGCTACCCGCAACGAAGTTGGCCGGCTCCGAGACGGACTCAAGGTTTGTGTGGACGGCTGTAAACGACTGGGAACCCGAAAGTGTGACTGGGCTTGTCGATACAGCGAAAACGTGTCACGATCCTAAACAGTACAGGTGCTCCTCGCACAATCGTAAATAAAGCAGTAAAGCATGGCATAAGTACAGGATAGTAATAAAGCCCCAAACTACTTTGTGGCCCCAAGAAATAAGAATGAATCAAGCTCTGGCTCAGGGGGGTTCATAAGCCTCCCGGATGTGGATAGCGCGAATATTCAAGGAACAGGAATCAAGTACTCGGGGTCCTACGGGACACAAGTGAGCATGAAAAACCAAATAGCAGATATTGCTCACCAGTGCCACTTTCATTAGTTATCCCATTACTATTCAGGTTAAGTTGTTTAGGTACCTCGTTATCCATCAGACACTCACATACCCTACACATGCTGTTCTACGACCCGCATGGCTCAATCAACTCCTGTAGTAATGGCTCATGGGATGGAGGAACAAGCTTCAGTGGGGTTTAAAAGTAAAGGCTATGCAGTACTTGGGATTCAGATTAATGCAATCGCGACTCAATGATGCAAGAATAAGATAGAGGCAATAGGTACTATATGTATGCAAGCATGTGGTAGTGCTTGCCTGGCAGCTCAGTTGAAGCGAGGGATGGATCTGGGTAGTGCTCCTGGGTTTCTTGATATATCCCCTGCTCAGCGTCTTTTCGAAGAAGAACCAAACAAACAAGGGCCAACATAAATAGTATGCACAAGCATATGAATTAAAATGCGACAAGCAAACAATCATGCCATGATGAATGATGCACAATTTGCATGGCAATAATGTAGCATGGCATGGGTGAGGTGTGGAATACAAGAATAAAGCATTTTATTGAGTTTTAGTCACATTTTATACTCAAATAAGTTGCTGTAACCTTTATATTTATATGATGCATGCTGCAAATCAGAACATGGAATGCATAAACAGAAAGGTCTCGTCGAGCTGATCATTTTAGACATATCATTTGTCAAATTCGGAGTTATAAAACCAAAGTTATTAATTAATTAAGAAAAAGGCATTTTATTGTAATTTTAATCATCTCGAAATTTAAAGTGTTCAAACAATATTTTGAAGGGCATATATGAAATCCTCACATTTTTCGGATTCAAAAACATATATTACATGTTTAATTTGGAATTATATTTCAAAAGTTATTTAAAAACAGGTTTGAATTTGAATTTAAACAATTTCAGAAAAGTTTATTTTAAAACAGAAAATCGAAAAACGTTTTACACTCAGGCAAACCTAGCCACAGACGCTGACGGGTGGGGCTGATATGCTGAGTCAGCGCGACCGACGTGGCGGGAACTGATACGGCTTTTCTTACCGCGGGGAGTTCCAGCCACAGAGGATGACTGGTGGGCCTCCAGGCGGCAGGGCCACAGCACGCGCGCGGGCTATCGGGCGCTGACACGTGTGCTATCCGGGGAGCGCGGGGGTGTTTTTCTCAGAAACCGAGGGCCTCTTCAAAAGAAAACGGCGGCGAATGACAGGTGGGGCCGTGGGGGCTGCGGGTTCAGGCGGGAAAAACGGCAGGGTGTTTTCTGAAAAAGCGTCACCGTCGCCGGACTGTCTGCTGCGCGCAGTCTGCAGAGAACAGGGGATCGGCCAGAGTTCGGATGACGATGGCGACCAAACGGCGGCGAATCTCGCCAAGCCGCAAAAACGAAAAACAAAGAGGGGACATCGGGCTACAACTTTCGTGCAGGGAGCAACTACAGGGGTTGGCTGTGCTGGCCAGGCTTCGACGAGGAACAGAGGGCCAGAGGGATCTGGGGCTGCGGCTGCCTGCCCGCGCACGGTATGCGGCGGGCGCAGAGTGTTCGACGGAAAGCGGCGGAGCTACGGCGCAGGAGGAAGAAGGGGGCCGTGTCTGGGAGAAGGAGGTGCTCACCACGGGCTCGGCGGTGGTGTTGGATCGGGCGGGGGCGTGGCGGATCGTCGACGACGCAGACGCTCCGGCGGGCTAGGGTTTCTGTCGAGGCGGTGGTGGTGCTGGCAGATCTGGTTCTCCTCCTCCTCGCTGGCGTGTCCAGGGCGAAGCAGGGGATCCTCCTTGACCTCCTCGACCACCTCCATGTCGACCACGTCCACTGGAACGAGGGGGCGGCGGCGCTACTGGCCATGACCGGCGAGAGAGGGGTTGGCAGCGGTGAAGAAGAAGGAGGGGAGAGGCAGGGGCTCTAGGGTGGATCTGGTGAAGCCAGGAGACATGAGGAGAGGGACAAGGCGAGGGAAAAGGGAGGAGGATGCCGTGGGGTACGGGGTAGAGGAAAAGTAGCTTCGGCCCTTTTCCCTCCTCCCATGCACGTTCTCGAGCTGGGGATCGAGTTGGGCAGGCAGAGGCATGGCAGGTGGGCCAGAAGGCGGTCAAGGCGGGGCAGGGTCGCATGGGACCTGCTCGGCAGGGAGAGAGGGAGAGGAAGGCTCGGTTAGAGCTAGGGTTAGAGGAAGGGGTAGCTCGGTTAGGGCTTTAGAGATGGGGTAGGCTTCGGCCTGGGGTAGGGTTAGGGCTGGTGGGGCCTTGCTTGGTAGGGAGAGAGGAAGAGAGAGGGGTGTGGTTAGGGTTGGCTTTGAACTAGGGTTAGAAGAAAAGAGAGGCAACTAGGGTTAGGGTTTAGATGAGGTGTTAGGTTTTAGGAGAGAGGATGATGTGGTGGTGGTTTTTTAACAAGATCAAACAAAGATCAAACAAGATCTAGCAAAAGGAGTAGAAGAGATAAAAAGGTGGTGAGGGGTGTTGGTATGCATGATCAAGTGAGAGAAAAGGATGGACAAGGTGATGATCTTACAAGCTCATGCATGGCACTACTCAAGAGAGGTTGATGAGGTTTGATGGCACAAGGCAAGAAACAAAGCAAGGTAGAAAGGATTGAGAGAAAGAGAGAGATGAGAAGATGATCCACTCAAAATCAAATAAAACCAAAGGAGAACACATGGTGGTGATGGTTGCATGGCCCATGCAAGATAATAAATGCCATGTATTATCCTTGTGAAAACAAATAAAATCTCATGGCATTTATTTATGTGCATCCTCAAAAGATGGAGTAAGGGCCAAGCTACGGATTTGTAGAATTTAGATCCACCCAATCCACATGAGCTAGAATAAAAATCAAAAGAAAAAGAATTACAAGCTCATGGGTTATTGGAATGGTGGAAGTATAAGGTGGTGACAAGGAAGGTGATGGAGTTGAATAAAAGATATGCCCCCAACTCAACTTGGGCATTTAAACAATATATCAACAACCAAATACAATATCAAGAGGCAAATACAATTAATAATGCATATGAGAGAAGAACCAAAACAAAAAGGGTTTTATATGATGCTCAAATGCACGGTGGCATGATGACATGAGCATGATATAATTATGATGCAACAATTATATATAGGGAGTATCATTTATATAGACTAGGCTAGTAGCATAGCAATTGTTAGACAATTGGGATGCTACAGAACTTCGAGTGTGGATGTTATCAACACATAGTACAATGTACAAATAATCATAGGATGCGCGACCAGCGCTCCCTATGGGAGTAGCCCCCGAGTGACTGGTTGAGTCGAAGACTCAGGCAGGGACTAAAGAACGTTTTGCGACTGTTGTCTTCTTTTGTTTGCTTGTTTCAGTCGAATTTATTTCCGGCGCTCCCTATGGGAGTAACCCATGTCTATAGTCGAATCGTGGATTTGAGTGGTTGGGTATGCGTTGAATGTCCATATTCCTTCAGAAAAGAAAATCGTAGGGTGCGCGACCAGCGCTTCCTATGGGAGTAGCCCCCGAGTTCTTGGTGGAGTCGAAGACTCAAGCAAGGACTAAAGTAGTCTAAGTCTTCTAGTGCTCAATCTTTGATGATATCAGTGCTGACGATGTGATGACCTCGGTTGCCCGCATGAGCGGCTTTGACGGGACGTGACGAGCGGTGGGTCCCATTTTCTAACCCTGACTTGACCGGGTGTGCATAATCTTTCGTTTTAACTACACCTCCTCGATTTCCGCACGTAATGGAGGTAGTGGGGGACGGTTCATGCTTCCACCTTTCTACGTGTCGATCGCGATGTGCGCCACGCGTCTAGTAGGGTTTCTGCTGGCCGTTGGATTCATCCGCCAGGGGGTTAAGTAGCAGCGTATCTGCGGTAATTTCTCATCTGCTCTTTTCTCTACTTTGTGCCTCCATCGCCATTGCTGCTGCTCTCTGCCTCTTAGAGTTCATCTCGTTTCGCGGCGCTGGACCAACTCTGCGTGTTTCCTAGTTACTTCCTCTGCTCGCATCACCGCTGCAAGATGGGGAAGAAGAAAGGAGGTGCTGCCGCTGAGTCCACCACCACCATTGCTGTTGCCGAGAAGAAGGGCGGCTCCGCCGCTGCGGGCACTAGCACCGCCGTCGTTGGGAAGAAGAAGGGCGCGGGCACCCGCGTCACCAATGGCGCGTGGCGCGCGTCCATCATCAAGTCGTCCGAACTCCGTCTCCTGCGCTAAGATGGAGTTCTGTCCTCTGCGGTTGGTGACTCGCGAGTCCCAGGAGGTGAGGTAACCCCTTGTCCTCCCACTAGTTTCCGGGTGATGTTCCTAGCGTTCATCATCCACGGTCTGTCTCTGCCCCTGCATCCTTTCTTCAGGGGCCTCCTTTGTTTCTATGGGCTCCAGCTGTCCCCCAACTCTATTCTCCACATCACTTGCTATATTACGCTTTGCGAGTGCTGGCTCGGAGTCGAGCCACACTTTGGTCTCTTCAAACGACTCTTCAAGCTGAAGCGTCAGTCGGCATCTGGCTCCGTAGTCTATGACATAGGAGGCTGCGGGATCCATGTCGACTCCTCTGTCACATATTTCGACATCAAACTCATGGCGTCCGTCCAAGGGTGGAGGGACAAGTGGTTCTACATCCGTGACCAGAAGGCCGACGGAGACCACTTCGGACTCGCGCCTTTTGATCCCACGGCACCATGCAGGAGGAGGCACTCTTGGAAGAACGTGGTGATGCCCGACGAGTCTGAGGAGACAGATGTGCTGTGCGAGCGCGTCTGCGATCTCGAGAGTCACAGGGGTAAAGAAGAGGGAGGTTGCGCTCTCATTCGCACATGGTTGCGCCGTCGCATCCAGCCCCTGCAGGCCAGGGTCCACCCTATGTTCCAATGGGCTGGTGCGGACGATGTCACTCGCGTATCTGCCGATGGCATTTCCGCGAGTGAAGTAGATAACAGGATGTAGCTGCTGACCAAGTACACTGCCAAGGATGTACTCCCTAGTGAACCAGTCGTGCCCCCTTTTGATGCTTCTAACCCTACTCCTAAGGTATGATTGTGCTACGAAGTAGCTTTATTTTGTCGAGTGCTTTTGATTTTTCTTGACGTGTGCTGACTTGTTTTTCTTTATGCAGGATTGGAAGGTGTCTCCCAGTTTGCCCCCTCTTCCTGAGGGGGTTATTCCTCGCGAGGTGGATGAAGAGAACGAGTCAGAATCGACCATCCCATTTGAAGAGGAGGAGGAAGCCCCCGAGTCCAGCAGTCCGGACACTCGCAAGCGTTTGCACAACAAAGATTCAGATGCGTCGTCTCCTTCGATTCCAGGAGGCCCAGTTATTGGTGCAGAGTCGCCGATTCCTGCTGTTCCTGTGAGTTCTGTGGCGCCATCTTCCCGCAAGAAGATGTGGCTGCCGAAGGAGTCATCGGAGTCGGAAGGCCAAACCTTCGATTTTGACAAGTTTGATTGGTAAGTATACAATTCTTCTCTTGGTTCTTTTTTTGGAGTTGCATTTTCCTGATTTTGGTTTTGTTTCGTAGTCAACCGGCGTCGTCATCTTCTGGCGACGTCCAATTTTTAAAAGAATCTAGAGTCACGGACTCCAATGCCAAGGAATTGGCTGAGCAAACTCCCTCTCCTCCATTGGCGGCCCACTCCGGGCACAATTCATCGAGTCTCCACATGATGTGGAGCATCAGATGGTTGTCCAGACGACTGCGCGGCACTCGACTTCGGAGTCTCTAGAGGATCACGTATGTGTGATGTTGTTTTTACTTGCAGTCGAATTAATCATCCATGCTATCTGCTGATCCTTTGTTGTTTCTTCTGTTGCAGCTTATTGTGAAGGAAGCTGCTCGCCTGGCGGAGCAAGTACTTGCAATGGGTCGACAACACACGCTACTGGACAATCGCCATCGCGTGGTTGAAAGTTAGTATTTTGCGCTTCTTCTTCTTCATCCTTGTGATATTATTATATACTTGACTGACGGACTATCTTGTGTGTTTTTTGCAGCTGAGCATAACGTGCTTCTTCACGAAGCCGCTTCCCTTGAGAAGATGCTCGCCGCGGCGGTGAAGAGTCGCGATGAGGCGGTCGTGGCGCTTGATGAGTCGCGGAAATACGAAGAGGATTTGCACGCCTCCATTATTGCCAGGGAGAATTTGTTCGAAGAACAACTCTTCTCGATTGCCAAGGCTCTGTCAAGTATTCTTTCGTCTGGATTTACATTGTTTCCTTTCTTTCGACTTTGTTATTGTGCTGACTTTTTGCTGACACTTTGCTCTGTGTAGATGCTGGTGGTCTGAGCTTCGATGCCCAAGCGCTTCGTCGCGATGATGCTTTGGCAGGCGCCGTCGCAGTAGTCAAAGACTGCAGCGCTTCCATTCAGGGGATGCTGACCAAAGCTAAGGGTGTACTCAGTCGCATCTGCGAGGAGCTGGCACCCAAAGCTGAGCTAATCGAGAACGTCGATGACTTGGTGGAGTCCCTTGCTGTAGGTATTCCTGCGGGCTTCAAGAACTCGCTTCGTGCGGCTGACGCTTCGATGTCACTCGCGATGGTTCAAGCCCATGGCATGGAGGTGGATCCTGCTGCGGTCTCCAAGGCGATGCCTGTCGGCGCAGATGGTCAACATGTAGTTTTTGCTCCTTTTGCAACTGCTTGTGGCAAGTACGGGCCTCAACTCATCAACACAGTCACGAAGTATTCTGAGGAGCTGCAGCGGGCCAAGAAGGCGGCGAAGGCTGCGGCGTCAGGGGTCGGCGGGAAGTTTGTGGCGTCTGATACTGCCATAGACTCGATGAGGCCCCCGAATCCAAAGTCAAAGTCGAAGAACCAAGCTGCTCCTCAGTAGTGATATCTGTAATAGTTGATAGTGCGACTCCTTTTGTGGAAAACATGCCGCTTGCTAAGTGTCCCTATTGATACTTTTGATATGTTTGGGTGTACTTTGAGTTTTTGTCCATGTGTTGCTTGGTCCCTTATTGTCTCTTGCTTGGCTTGTGGTAGGGTACATCGAGTGGTCCATCGAGTGAACCTCGGGATCCGCCATCCACTGGTGATACCCCAGCGCAGTCGCACTCGAGGGTGGATGAGCTGTCTCTGCTTTCGCGATTGCGTGATCACGTTAAGCAGCTGGAACGCGAACTGCCCGTCCTCTGTGGTAACGCGGATGTATGGAAGTTGAGGGCGGAGAAGGCCACTGCCCGAGAGCAATATCTACTAGGAGAGGTGGCGCAACTGGGTGACCAGTTCAAGTGTTAGTTTTCTGCCTCCTTATCTTTTCTCGTAGCCAGTCGCAGTAGTTCGTTGTCTTCATACTTTTGCCTCTTGCTTGGTATAGTTGTCCGCGCACGTCATCCGCAGGATGAGAAGGACAGGATCGCCATTCGCATGAATGACCTGACCCAAGAACAGCTTCAGGCGAGTGGGTACTTCTAGGTGGAACATGATCGTGCAATCGCACTTGCGACCTTGCAGGATCATGCCTCACGAGTGCTTCATTTTATGAAGAAATCGCAGTCATGCTTAAGGAATATCTATCAGATGATGTTTCCGCTAGACGTTGTTCCCTTGAGCCTGTTGGCTCTTCTTGCTAAATTTCAAGACTTGAGTGGAGTCCTCGAGTGTGTGCGGCAACAATTGGTGGCTGGTGCCAAGGCTGCTCTATCGCTAGTGCGACTGCATAGGCCTGATGTAGATGTTGCAGCGATTGCTGCTGGACCGCCGGTGCCGCCAGCAGGCTCTACCTGGAATATGGTTCCTCATTACCAGGCGGTGGATCGCCCAGCGGAGAAAATTGTCGATTTCTTCGAGGAGCAGACAAATGTTCTTCTGTTGCAACAATAGTTTAGTTTGTATCCTGCACATAGGTATACCAGTGTTGTAAAGTTCGTATGTATGCTGTATATAATTGATTAATATTGATATGTAAGGAGCTTGCTAGCTCGTATGTTTTGCGAGTGCATTGCACTATGCGATTCCTTTTCGTTAGCCTGACTTGTGTTTATCTCAGCATCTTGCCAACCTGTCAGGTGCGTTGCAGCTGGGTTGGTGTTTGCCAAGGGTTCGGTTAATGCGTCAGCTACTCAGGATATCGCGATTGGTTCATAGAAAAAATGCGTAAAGGGTGGCGCAGCCCCCGAGTAGATAGGTTTGCAAGAAATAATAGAAAAACACAGAGTTTAGGGCACTTAGCTTTATTTATTCGTAGAACAGTACGAGGTACAATGTGTGGCTAAGTAGCTTTGGCTGAATAGCCTTATTTTTAATGTAAGAAAGAAAAGATGACTAAGGGTAGAAGCATCGCAGCTGCACGATGTTCCAGGGGTTGGAGTACGCTACTCCTGTCTCGAAATCTTTGAGGCGATAGGCGCCACCTAGGATTACTTCTGTAATCATGTATGGTCCCTCCCAAGGGGACTCGAGCTTGAGATGCCCTTGTTGTTTCAGTCACAGGACCATGTCTCCTTCGACGAAGGACCTGGGGCATAGCCTTCTACTGTGGTAGTTGCGCAGGTTCTGCTGGTAGATCGTCGATCTTTATGCGACGATTTCCCGTGCCTCATCAAGGAGGTCGACGGAGTCTTCGAGTGCAATTGTTGACTCCTGCTCGCTGTAAGTGACCACTCGCGGTGCCTTGTACCGTACCTCTGTGGGTAGCACCACTTCAGCACCATGCACCATGAAGAACGGGGTATATCCCATGACACTATTTGGGGTTGTGCGTAGGCTCCAGAGTACGGATTGCAGCTCGTCTGGCCAGCATCCTGTGGCTTGTTTGAGTGGCCTAAGGAGTCGCTTCTTGATTCCGCCGTAGACGAGCCCATTGGCTTTTTCGACTTGACCATTGGTCTGTGGATGAGCTACGAAGGCATAGCTTACATTGATTCCCAGGTCCTCGCAGAAAACCTGGAATTCCTTAGAGGTGAAGTTCGTTCCATTGTCCGTGATGATGCTATGTGGCACTCCAAAGCGATAGACAATGGACTCGAAGAACTTGACTGCACTGGCTCCAGATTGGTTAGTCACCAGCATGGCCTCTATCCACTTGGTGAATTTTTCGACCGCGACAAGAGGTAAACGTAGCCTCCTCGTGAGGACTTTGGGAGCTTGCCGACCATGTCGAGTCCCCATTGCGCAAAAGGCCAAGCCAATGGTATTGGCCGGAGCTCCGCGCCAGGTGCGTGCAGTTTGTTCGTGAATCGTTGGCTAGCATTGCATCTTTGGACGATGTCCTTGGCGTCGCGCATGGCCGTGGGCCAGTAGAATCCAGCTCGTAGAGCTTTGGTGACGAGGGTGCGACTGCCGGCGTGGTGCCCACAAGTCCCCTCATGAATGTCGAGGAGAACGGCCCTTCCATCAGTGTTGGAGACGCACCGCTGGAGTACTCCTGTGATGCTGCGCTTGTATAGTTCGCCGTTGATGACGGCGAATGCCTTGGATCGCCGTGTGATGTGCCGCGCGTCAGTCGGGTCGTTCGGCAGCCTCTTGCTGAGGAGGTACGTGATGTAGGGTTGAGTCCAAGAGGGTTCGATCATCATGATTGCCATTGGTCCTTCGAGTCCTATGTCGAGCTCCAGGTTGTCGAGTGCCATTGGCTCATTCGGTGGCGTAGCCGCCGAGTCCGTTGCTGCACTTGTTTTCTTCTCTGCGGCCTTTGGCTTGATGGAGCATTCACAGATACACTCGAGAAATACCCCAGGTGGTATGGGGGTGCAAGTAGATCCAATGTTGGCGAGTGCGTCCGCCTCTTCATTGATTTCGCGACCTATGTGCCGCAGCTCGCAGCCGTCAAAGTCCCCTTCGAGTGTGTTGTAGAGGTCACGGTAGGCGATCATATTGTCGTTCAGTGCGTCGCACTCGTGCATTTTCTGGTTGACGACCAACTTGGAGTCGCCATAGATTATTAGCCTCTTGGCGCCGCAAGCTTTTGCCATCCGCATCCCGTGTAACAGGGCCTCGTATTCAGCTTCGTTGTTGGAGGCGGTGAACTGCATTCACATAATATATTTCAGCTTGTCTCCCTGGGGCGATGTCAGTATGACACCTGCGCCAGCTCCGTCCTTTCGCTTGGATCCGTCGAAGTGCATTGTCTAGAGGTAGGACATATCTGGTTTTTCAGGGAGCTGATTCTCCATCCAGTGCAACAGGAAGTCAAGGAGAACTTGTGACTTGATCGCGTCACGCTTTTCATATGTAATGTCTCGTGGAGACAGCTCGATTCCCCAAAGCGCGACTCGTCCGGTGGCGTCGGGGTTGTTGAGGATGTGCCCAAGCGGGGCGTCGTTGACCACCATGATTGGGTGCTCCTGGAAGTAGTGGCGAAGTCGCCTGGCTGTCATAAAGACACTGTATGCCAGCTTCTGGTAGTACGGGTACCGCTGCTTTGTTGGCGTGAGCACCTCGCTGAGGTAGTAGACTGGACGCTGTACTCCGTGGACCTTGTTTTCCTCGGCTCGTTCCACCACGAGCATCATGTTGACCACCTGGTTGGTAGCAGAGATGTATAGCAACAATGGTTCCCATTCGCGTGGGGTCACCAGTACTGGTGAGGTAGACAGTAGACGCTTGAGGTCTTCGAATGCTTCCTGTGCCTCATTGGTCCACTTGAACTTGTCAGCCTTGCGGAGAAGTTGGTAGACGGGCAGTGCCTTTTCGCCCATTCGACTGATGAATCGACTGAGCACCGCAATTTGCCCAGCTAGCTGCTGGACACCTCTTACGTTCTTCAGTTTCTCCATGGCCAGTATGGCTTTTATTTTCTTCGGGTTCGCCTCGATCCCTCTCGTGGAGATGAGATACCCGAGTAGTTGCCCAGATGGTACGCCGAAGGCGCATTTGTCCGGATTGAGCTTGATCCGGTAGCAATTGAGGTTGGTGAAGGTTTCGCGTAAATTGTCGATTAGCGAGGCTTCCTCTTTGGTCTTGATTATGATTTCGTCAACAATAGACTTGGATGTTGCGACCAAGTTGGTTCTTGAGTAAAGCCTGCATGCACCGCTGATAGGTTGCTCCTGCGTTTTTAGCCCAAAGGGCATTGTGTTGTAGCAGAACACACCAAAAGGCGTTGTAAACGCCGTTTTATCTTGATCTTCCTCCTTCATTCGAATCTGATTATAGCTTGAATAGGCGTCAAGGAAGCAGAGGCGCTCACAGCCTGCGGTGGAGTCGATGATCTGGTCGATTCTCGCCAGCGGGAAGTGATCCTTTGGGCAGTGCTTATTCAGAGAGGTGAAATCCACGCACATCCGTAGGATATCTGTGTCCTTTTTCGGTACTAGCACCGTATTGGCGAGCCAAGTGATTTCCTTGATCTCGCGTAAGAATTTGGCATCGAGGAGTCTGTTGATCTCCATTCCGACCGCTTTTGCTCTTGGCCCAGACAGTCGCCGAATTGTTTGCTTGACTAGCCTTGCGTCTGGGTTGACATTGAGTGCGTGCTCGGCGAATTCCCTAGGAACCCCTGGCATGTACGCTGGACACAAGGCGAAGATTTCCTAGTATTCACGGAGGAATTCGACGAGCGCGAGTTCCTATGCGGGACTCAAGTTGTTGGCGATGAGGGCCGTCTTGGCCGGGTCCAATGGGTGGATCTGAACTTTCTTCATGTGCACCGACGAGCCAAAGGACAGGTCGGGTGAACTTGGCTGGCTCAGGGGAGGCGGACTGTTGTCTGTCGACTCCTTCAATCTTGCGAGTTCTTCCTGCATGCCGAAGGACTGGGAAATTCTGTTGAATTCCCTGTCACAACTGTCGGACCACTCGAAGCTCCCGTTGATTGTGATGACGCCGTTGGGGCCTGGCATTTTCATCTGCAGGTAGGCGTAGTGTGGTACTGCCATGAACCTGGCGAACGCGACGCGCACAAGGATGCAGTGGTACTGTGAGGTCCAGTCGACGACTTCGAAGTCGATGCATTCACGTCAAAAGTTTTTCAGCGTGCCAAAAATGTCGAAGTCGAAGTCGAGGTTGATTTTGCCTAGGGGATATATGCCCTTGCCTGGGACAATGCCGTGGAATGTCGTGTCCGAGACCTCTAGGTAGGTTAGAGGGATCCTCATTGCTCGCAAGGTACTTGCGAACATAAGGTTATTGCAGCTTCCACCATCCATGAAAATGTGACTCATGTCAAAGCCTCCAATCTGTGCCTCGAGTACGAGGGGACAATGGCCTGGGCGAGGTACTTGGCGCGGGTGGTCGCACTTGTCGAAGGTGATGCAGGAGTCGCATCCACTGAGGTACTCAGTAGTGGATGGTGGTGAATTTGTCGCCAAATTTACTTGGCGGGTGATGGCCTTCTGCACCCGATTCGAGGGGCGTCCCTTTTGGATCATCATGTTGCCCACAACCCGTGGGTATGGCTCGCCGCCTTGATCATGGAACCGGTGCGGCCGCGGGTGGTGGCACTCCAGGTGGTGGAGGAGGAGATCCATGTGCTACATCGCCTGGGGAGACTCCGTAGCCTCTATTGATGGCATCGCGATTCATCCGCGCCAAACCCTCGTGGAGCTTGAGGAACGCGCGGTAGTCCTTGAGAAGGTGGCTAGATTTCTTCTTGCCGTCGTGCTTGTCGATGTAGAAGTGCATGATGCACGGCCCGGACAATTTGTCCTCGATTGTTGTCACGGGTGCCTCTTCGTGAGTGCGACGTTGCCATACTTGCATGGTTTTCCCGGAGTCGTGGTGTCTATCGCTGCGATAGCCGCTGTTGCGGTTGTTGTCGTGCCTATCGGCATAGCTGGCTGCGACCATGTTGACACTGTCGCGGTCATCGTAGATGCGCATTCGACATTTACTTCGGTGATCGCGTCTGCGCTCGAGCTCTGCTTCATCGTTGGAGTGAACACGATTTTTCACCGAGTCTTCTCCATCTGCCCTCCGATTTGCGATTTCCATCAGGTGGTTAATGGTTTTGGGCTTCGAGCGACCCAACTCCTCCCTGAGCTCTATGCGGCGAACGCCGCCATTGAATGCATCGATTGCCCGGTCCTCCGAGATATTTTCTGCGGAGTTCTTGATGATGGACCACCTCTGGATGTACGAGCATAGCGATTCGCCCGACCTTTGCTGGAAGCACCTTAGTTCTTCGATTGACGCGGGCCTTTTGTAGGTGCCCTTAAAGTTGCGCACAAAGCTATGGACCAGCTCATCCCAACTGCGAATGGATCCACGCGGGAGGTTGTTGAGCCATGCCCGGGCAGCGCCCTGCAGCTGTAGCTGCAGGCATTGCATGGCCGTACTTCGACTCCCACCATGGAGCCTGATGGAGGAGATGTGGTCCTCCAACCAGATTTTCGGGTCCTGCAGGCCGTCAAATTTTGGGTTCTCCGATGGGAGCTTGAACCCCTTGGGCATTCGCTTTTGTCTGATGGCCCTGCTGAAGCATCTGGTGCCACAGAGCTCCATGTCTTCGTCCTCTGAGTCAGTCGATCGGGCACGTCGTGCCCTTAACTTGTCGATTTTGCGCTGCGTGATGTCATCATGTGCATCGTAGTCGTGGTCGTGTCGCCATGAGCGGCGTTGTCAAGATAGATCGTGACTATCATCGCTGGACGAAGGTGAAGAATAGCGTTTTGCCAGAGCCTTGTTTTTCTTTGGCTTCGGTGTTGGCTCTTTGTCGAGAGCGGCCTCGATTAACCCCAAGCCCGCGATCGTAGATCGGTGCATGGCGGCTCGGGGATCTCTAGCCGGCGACTGGTTGTTGAGTAAGTACATGGTGGCCGCTGTCACCGCTGCTTGTGGCGTCTTTGGGACCACGTTGCCTCGAGTGTCGGCTGTCATAGAGCTGAAGTCGAGGACTTTCGCTGCTTCTATGCGCTTCTGCTCGGTGAGGTGGGCCATTCGAGATCGTCTCTTGTTGTCCACGTACTCGTTGCCTTTGGAGGAGGATCCTCCGTGGGAGGAGAGCCCGACCCATCGAAGGCTCGAGTCGTCCGCCGCCTTTTTATGCGCTTCGAGTTGCATGATTGTTTCTAGCTGGCGTTTGTACTCCTCTTTAAGTAGCCAATGGTAGCCCATCAGCATCTCCTGTGACGTGCCTAGAGGCAGAGGGTTGCCTCGCAGAGCTTCTCGGCAACGGGCCCACTCGAGATCGTTGAGCCTGATCACGACATGTTCGCCTGTGTGTTCGTTCACCATGGTTGGAGGTTCGACTGCCCCTCCATTGTTGACGAGCGTGCCATTTACACCGTTTGGGGGGCCGCCGTTGGGAGGTCCACCATTAGGTATGCCACCGTTAGGCGGATCGGTGCTAGATCCATTGCCACCGTTTTCACGATTAGCGGTGGAGTCGCCAGTGTTGATGGCGGTGCACATGAAGTGTCTAGGGAAGCTGTTGCTTCCGCAACTCTTGGATCCGGAGCCGCAGACTCCATCTTCCGTTGCTAGGCCGCCCAGATCGGATCCGCGACTGCTATCGCTATCCGTGCTCTCAACTGTTGCTGAGGTGTTGATCTCGCTGAGGGCGCTGATTGGCGGCGGGAACCACGATGCTAGAGCAATCACGGATGCCGTTGGCTGGTCAGGCATGCGAAGCATGCCCATCTAGCCAACTTGGAAGCGAAAGCTCCCGATTGCCAGGCTGATTCCATCGCCCACGGACTCGAAAGCTGGGCGAGTGGCTGGCGTGTGGACGGTGAAGTCGAACGCGCCGAAGAGCTGGCGGATCTCCGCTGTTGCAGAGTTGTAGATCGCGGTTGATGAGGCAGAAGAAGCCACAACATCAGCACTCCCACTTCTCATAGACGGCGCCAATTGACGAGGGTTTAACTCGTCAATGCCCATTGTTATGGACTTGGGTTTTGGAGAAGGAGGGAGCGCTGGAAGCATCAATCGGATAGCAAACAAGCACACAGGGATGCAAGATTTACCCAGGTTCAGGCCTCATAGAGGACCCTACTCCTACTTGTCTGCTCTTAGAATTAACGAAGGAATCGAAGATTACAATGGTGCACAGATGCAATCTGGCGAGGGTTGTGGAAACTAGGGTTGCGTGTGTCCTCCTCGCCGCCCCTCCTGGCTTTTATATAGATATGCCAGGTCTCGGGTAGCAAGTCGAGTCGGTTACAGGTTAGGGTTTTCCCTTCAAACTTTCTATCTTTAGACTTCTTCTTATCTCACAAGTCATCAAGAGTCCGTGGGCCACTCGAAGTCTTCATTGGACCGTGGCAACGCTGTGGGCTTTCACCGTATCCAGACCGTATATACCACACTCGCGTACTTGCAGGGTATACCCATGTCACTATCTATCTATCTATCTATCTATCTATCTATCTATCTATCTATCTATCTATCTATCTATCTATCTATCTACCTACCTACCTACCTATCTATCTACCTACCTATCTATCTATCTATCTATCTATCTATCTATCTATCTATCTATCTATCTATCTATCTAGCTAGCTAGCTAGCTAGCTAGGCTCATACACTTACAATAATCATCATATAATGTGACGATTTGTTAGTTTAAGTGGTTCATCTATCATCTGTTTTATTCCTATTAGCGGAATCTTTGTTTGCTACTTCATATTTATATTAGCATTGCAATGTATATTTTTCTAGTGAGAATAGCATGTTTATTGTTTTTGAACCTATTTATATACCTGTAAGATATTATCAGGCTTTAGGCCAAATTCACTCTTCTATGTAACCAAGCTTTTGGATACAGTTCTACTTTGGGGAGAAAATAATTATGGTAGATTTCATGCCATTTTATTTTGGAATCCCTGGTCAGCATAGACATAAGACGTCATGCTTCAGAGTATAGCCTATTTTGCATTGGATATTATTGATACTATATGGTTGTGTGATATTAGTTTAGTTTAATATATCAATTGACTGTGTTGTGATTTCTCAAATTGGAGTGTATTCCCATGTTTTTCATTCTTCATTTCAGAACTGAGCTTTATCATTTCGGCCACCTCTCTACAATGTGAAGGACTACCTTCCTCTTTCCATGTTTCACTGGATAATCGGTATTTTGGATCTGCATTGTGTATTTAGGTTACAGTGTAAGGTCCCCTATGCTGAGTGTGTAAACAAGCTCCGTGTTTAGGTTGTAGAGGTCATGTTCCGTGTTTTTTGCACTTCAAAACTTCCTCCCAACATGAAGCTCTGAAGTCATGTGATTGATGTGTAAACGTATTTTTTATGTCAAATCCTATCTAAAAGTACATCAGATACCATGGGTTCAACTATATTCCATCATTACAAATCTATATCCATGAATATCATAGTATGATCATATACTTTGAGAGCGTCGTTTTGGAGCCCGTCCTCCATGAAGGACTTTTTTTTGAAAAAAATCAAATTTCAAGATTCAAAAAAGGGGAAAATATATCGGGGTGTAGATAATGATTTAACACGCATGCAAAAAACCATCTAAAAATATTTTGTATTCTAGCCTCAGGAAAAAAGAGAAAAGTCCAGATCTAAGCATGAATAGTGAAATTTTGAATGGGCCACCGTTTTCCCAAAATTTGTTATATTTGTCTTTTTTTGCTGCATCCAAAATACAAAATATTTTTCATTGAAAACTGGCAGACATGTATATCGTACTGTTGGCTACACAAATATATTTTTTCAAAAATATTTAATGTTTTTTAAAAAATTCAAAAAAGTCCTCGGTGGAGGACAGGAGCCAAATCGATTTTCCGCGTATACTTCCCATTAACAAGACCTTTAGATTTTATTTGCCATTATATTTGTCCTTTGACCTCTATAATATGTATCACATTTAGGACTCTTCTGATTGCGTTTTACTTCGATCATCTGTAGTTGGAAGCAATCCACTACATCGATTCTTATATACTTAGCCTGTGGATAGTAGATTATATATTATTTTAGATATTGGAGCTTACATACAAGTTCTTCTCTCTAACCTTCTGATCTTTACCAATGCGCAACTAGCTAGAATGTTGTGGTTGGGGATAACCATTGGAAAAATGAATGCCTGGTTCCTCATAGGAAACTACTTAGATTATCTCAAGGTTGCTACATTCTTGCATTGGTACGACTTTTTTGCGCAGAATACAACTTTTCTCATGGTAAACATGGCATCTTCCAATCCCACTAAACTTGGTTTCAAGAATGTATTACCAAGTTCCTTTCCTGTTGTATTGGTCCTAACTTGTCAATTTTGCCTCCCGTTCCGTCTCTGGCTCAGGGAAGCTCATTGAGGTCTACAGACAATAGTTTGTGCACATCCTCAAGCAAACATGTGTTTGTATATGTCCACTTCTTGCCCCGACTATGTTGAACGGCCATGTAGTTGCGTCTTATGCTTCTTTAGGTCAACTATCCGTCAAGAGAGCAGTAGGATGCAAATGGTAGGCCATGGCGTGGTAGCCATACCTGGCCACGCCATGGGGTGGAAATCCCCCTCGGCCATCCAACTGATCTCGATCTTTCGCATGATCTAAAACCATGTATCTTGCCGTCGTTGCCTCTGTATTCTTCCTCTACTCTGGCCACCGGTGAGCCCGGATCCCGTTAGGACAAGGTAAGTATCTTCTACTGTAACTACCTCGGTGAATTACGCTCCTAGTTACAAGCCTGGATGAGCGGAAATGGTTAAAATAGTACGGTAGGGCCCAAATGCCACTCACAGGTAGACCTTTCGGCCGTCCTAACCATTTCCAAACATCGGGACAAGAACGGGCGGCGTAATCGGCAGGCGAAGGGATCAACTACATACACAAATGAGTATGTATGCAAGCCACCATACAATAGTCCTCAGAGCCATTCCATCTAAAAAAATAGAAATATTGCAACGCCATACGGCAAGATCCAAATATCCTAGATAGATATAATAATTTCAGGATATCTCCTCATACATCAAACATCAGATTATCAGGCGGAAGCGGAAGACAAAATCCGAGTACGGATAAGAAGCAAATCGGCATAAGATGCCCCATAAATAAACACATCCCGCCCACAGATCTCACGGATCCCCGTTCCTGAAATCTCTACACCGAATGATCGTTGCCAACATCGTCCGTCTCCTCCACCCAGTATCCATCTTGCGAGTTTACCTGTTCATCTGAATCAAACAATTTATGGTGTGAGACCCTAGGGGTACTCAGCAAGTCTTTATGCCTCTAAAGGGGACACAACCTGGGGTGACGCAATTGCAGCAAAAGATAATCCCTAACAATTCTATAGATACTCGCTATCCATCCGCCTAACCAAGGATAGACGGATGTCCGTGAATTAATAACAACACTTATAACAGCAATATTAACAGATCCATCCTCCTCCTCGCTTACCGACGAGGAAGCGGACGAACAACCCCCATCCGTTGGCAGTTTTATTATCCATTCCATGAGAATTGCACTATTTACTAGTCAGGTACTTAGTCAAATTAAGAGCGGTACTTTAGTTATACTTGTCTATGATCGAGAAACTGTGCTCCAAGTCGTCCATAACCGCGGACACGGCTTTCAGAAAGTTTTACCCTGCAGGGGTGCACAAATAGCAACACACACTCGATCAACCTCGGAAAAACCAAATCAAAACCCAACGAGGCAGTCACGACAAAGCGATCACAGGATTCAGAAATATTTCAGGGGGCCACCCCATTAAGCTACCCGCAACGAAGTTGGCCGACTCCGAGACGGACTCAAGGTTTGCGTCAATGGCTGTAAACGACTGGGAACCCGAAAATGTGACTGGGCTTGTCGATACCGCAAAAACACTCCGCTTACCTAAATAGTACAGGTGCATTCCTCGCACAATCTTAAATTAAGCAGTAAAGCATGGCATAAGTACAGAATAGTAATAAAGCCCCAAACTACTTTGTGGCCCCAAGAAATAAGAATGAATCAAGCTCTGGCTCAGGGGGGTTCATAAGCCTCCCGGATGTGGATAGCGCGAATATTCAAGGAACAGGAATCAAGTACTCGGCGTCCTACGGGACACAAGTGAGCCTGAAAAACCAAATAGCAAATATGACTCACCGATGCCACTTTCATTAGTTATCCCATTACTACTCAGGTTAAGTTGTTTAGGTACCTCGTTATCTATCAGACACTCACATACCCTACACATGCTGTTCTATGACTCGCATGGCTCAAACAACTTCTGTAATAATGGCTCATGGGATGGAGGGACAAGCTTCGGTGGGGTTTAAAAGTAAAGGCTATGCAGTACTTGGGATTCAATTTAATGCAATCGCGACTCAATGATGCAAGAATAAGATAGAGGCAATAGGTACTATATGTATGCAAGCATGTGGTAGTGCTTGCCTGGCAGCTCAGTTGAAGCGAGAGAAGGATCTGGGTAGTGCTCCTGGGTCTCTTGATATATCCCCGGCTCAGCGTCTATTCGAAGAAGAACCAAACAAACAAGGGCCAACATAAATAAAGTGCGCAAGCATATGAATAAAATGCATCAAGCAAACAATCATGCCATGATGCATGATGCACAATTTGCATGGCAATAATGTAGCATGGCATGGGTGAAGTGTGGAATACAAGAATAAATCATTTTATTGAGTTTTAATCATATTTTATACTCAAATAAGTTGCTGCATACTTTATATTTATATGATGCATGCTGCAAAACAGAACATGGAATGCATAAACAGAAAGGTCTCGTCGAGCTAATCATTTTAGACATATTATTTTTCAAATTTGGAGTTATAAAACAAAAGTTATTAATTAATTAAGAAAAAGGGCATTTTATTGTAATTTTTAATCAACTCGAAATTTAAAGTGTCCAAAATATATTTTGGAGGGCATATTTGAATTCCTCACATTTTTCTAATTGGAAAACATATATTATTTGTATTGTTTGGAGAAATATTTGAAAAGTTATTTGAAAACAGATTTAAATTTGAATTTAAATTAATTTGGAAAAGTTTGAATTAAAACAGAAATACTTTTGTTACTCGCACAGTCTTAGCCACAGTCAGTGACAAGTGGGCCATCTGCTGACTGGACGAACGGCGCTCAGAAGGGTCTTTTCCACCACGGCTGCTGCTAGCCACAGAGGCCGACGGGTGGGGTCAACGGGCTCACAGGCCCACGTGCCAGCGAGGGACCTGGCTCAGCCACGTGGAGCAGAGGGGAGCGCGGGTTAAGGGCTGAGGCCTTGGGGTGCCTATCTGCAAAAATACAGGGAGGCTGACCAGTGGGGTCCGAGGAGCACGGTTTGAGCGGGAGTTAAAAAGAGGGGGGTTTTTGTAAACGTCCACTGGCCCGTACTGTTCCTCTTCTCGTCGAAGCCTGACGAAACTGAAGACGCAGCGCGTGGTGCGGAAAGGAGGCGCGGCACGGACTCGATCTCGCGACGCGGCGAGCGCGCACAGGCGGCGGCTACCGCTGCGGCTAACGGGGGTTGGTGTCAGGAGGGGGAACCGCGGCTAGATATGGGGCTACGCGGTGCGAGAGCGAGTAGACAGAAGCGAGCGGCGGCGCGCAGAGGGCGTTCGACGAAAGGGCCGGCGGATCTAGTCGACGATGGCGAGGCGGAGCATGTCAGAGAGGTCGAGGCGCTCACCGGGAGTGGGTCGGTGGGGTCGGATCGTGTCGGAGCGCAGGGAAACAGCGAGGACGCAGACGGACCGGAGTTAGGGTTTGGCGTCGGCTCGTCGGTGAACTTCGGCGCTGGTCCTTCTCCTCCTCCGTGACAGGTACTGGTCGAAGCAGAGGGACCTCCTCGTCCTCCCCGACCACCTCCACGTCGCGCTCGTCAGCTGGATCGGAGAAGCATCGGTGGAGCAGACGGTGGCCGGCGTTGGGGTAGACGGTGGTGAGGGAAGGCAGGGAGAGAGGGGAGCGGCCTGGGGAGATCTGGGGGATGCAGAGGTGTCATGGGAAAGGGGAAAAAGGAGGGAGAGGGGGAGATGGCATGTGGGAGCGGGGTAGATGGAAAAGGTGGCTCGGGTGCCACTTTTCCTTCTCCTCCTCACGTGCTCAAGCTGGAGCTCGGGGCAGGAGCAGGGTAGGGGAGCTGGCAGGTGGCCCAGGGAAGGAAGGAGAGGGTGGTGGGGCTAGGGTGGCAGAGAGAGAGCTAGAGAGAGGGGGGAGGGGAAGGTAGGCTCGGGTGTAGCTCGGTTAGGAGCTAGGGTTGGCTAGGGGAAGGCTCGGGTAGATGGGTGTCTAGGTGGGCCTGCTGGCAGGGAGAGGAGGGTGAGAGAGGGAAGGTAGATGGGGTAGGTCATGGTGGTGGTGGCTCGGTTTAAAGAGAGGGGAGGTAGGGTGGTGATAGAGGATTGGGTGATGTGTTTTCTTTTGGCAAGCTCAAGCAAGAACAAAACTAGATCAAACAAGAGCTAGACCAAAGAGAGGAAGAGATAAAAGGTGGTGATGGGGTTTAAGCAAGATCAAATAAGACCAAGCCAGAAGGAGGAAGAGAGAGATGAGAGATGATCCACTCAAGATTCAAATAAAAACCCAAAAGACTAGAATGTGGTGGTACTTGCATGGCCCATGCAAAAATTAATGCCATGTTTATTCTTGTGAGAACAATAATATTAACATGGCATTATTCTTATGCATTCCCAAAAGTGGAATAAAGCCAAGCGAAGAATTTGTATAAATGTATCCATCCTATCTCCCATGAGCTAGATTAAATACCAAAGAAAAATCAAATACAAGCTCATGGATAATGGGATGGTGGAATTAAGCTTAATTGAATATACTAGGCCATGCTAGTGTGTATATCCCACTAAAAGATTATTTGGCCACAATTATATTTAAACAAGCTCAATTAGCCAAAACAACCATATGGAAGGTAAAAGGAAGATTCTACTCACATGACATCCAAAGGTGTCCATGAGGCTCCACATAATTAATATTGTGAAAACAACATACATCATATATGGAGCATGTAGACATAGAATGGATCCACACCAACACATATGAGCTAGATTTAAATAGCAAAAGAAAAGCAATGGCTCATATATGACTAGGGTGGTGGAATTTAGATGAAGCCAAAGAAAGGTGGCGAAGTTGAAAGAGAAATGCCCCCAACTCAACTTGGGCATCTAAGCAATATATCAATAACCAAATACAATATCAAGAGGCAAATACAAATAATAATGCATATGAGAGAAGAACCAAAACAAGAAGGTTTTAATATGATGCTCAAATGCAGGGTGGCATGATGACATGAGCATGATATAATTATGATGCAACAATTATATATATGAAGTAGCCATTATATTACTAGACCAAGTAGCATTACAATTGTTAGACAATTGGGATGCTACAACTCTCCCCCACTAAACAGGAATCTCGCCCCGAGATTCTAGGAAGAAGAAGAAGACACAAAGAGGGTAGGATACTTGGCACGGAGCTCATCTTCACGTTCCCAAGTGGCTTCATCAACGGAATGGTGCGACCACTGCACCTTGCAGAACTTGATGGACTTGTTGCGAGTCCTTCTTTCTACGATCTCAAGGATTTTTGTGGGGTGTTCTTGATAAGACAGGTCTTCTTGGAGATTGATAAGCTCATGGTCCACAGTCCTGCCGGGATCCTTGAAGCACTTCTTGAGTTGAGAGATGTGGAAAACATCATGGACTTTGAGTTTTTCCGGGAGCTCAAGAGCATAAGCAACTTCTCCTCTTCTTGCACGAATTTTGAATGGACCGATGTATCTAGGAGCCAGCTTTCCTTTGATACCAAAGCGGTGCGTGCCTCTCATGGGAGTGACACGAAGGTAAACGAGATCACCAGGGACATACTCCATGTCCGTGTGCTTCCTGTCATAATTGCTCTTCTGGCGACTTTGAGCAATCTTCAGATTTTCAAGAATGATATGAACTTTCTCCTCCGCTTGAGTCACAATGTCAGGGCCAAACAATATTCTTTCTCCTGCACCCGACCAACCAATCGGAGTTCTGCATTTGCGACCATAGAGAGCCTCAAATGGTGCCATCTTTAGACTTTTCTGGAAGCTATTGTTGTAAGAGAATTTAGCATAAGGAAGACATTCTTCCCACTTCATGCCAAAAGAGATGACGCAAGCACGGAGCATATCCTCCAGAATCTGATTGATCCTTTCAACTTGTCCTTGCGACTGAGGGTGGTAAGCTGTGCTGAAGTTCAATTTTGTTCCCAAAGCATTTTGGAAACTTTCCCAGAACTTGGAAGTGAAGATGCTTCCACGGTCTGAACTGATCTCAAGCGGAACCCCATACAGAGAGACAATTCTGTTGATATAGAGCTCAGCCAACTGAACTGCAGAAATTGTTTCCTTGACGGGGAAGAAGTGAGCCACTTTAGAAAGCCTGTCAATGACAACAAAGATTGCATTGTTGCCCTTCTGCGACCTTGGAAAACCAGTGATGAAGTCCATCTCCACTTTCTCCCATTTCCATTCTGGGGGTTTCAATGGCTGTAGAAGACCGGAAGGTTTCTGATGGACAGCTTTAACTCTGCGGCAAACTTCACACTCCGAGACATACTTGGCACAATATCGTTTCAACCCCGGCCACCAATATTGTGTTTTCAAGTCCATGTACATCTTTGTGCTGCCAGGGTGGATAGAAAGAACAGAATCATGCGCCTCCTTGAGAACTTGCTCTCTCAAACCCGGGTAGTTCGGAACAAACATCCGGTGTTCAAAGAAAAGCGTGCCTTGATCATGGACGTGGAAGGACTCATACTTCGGAAGCTGAAGTTTGGAGATGATCTTTCTTGTGTACGGATCACCAAGCTGAAAGGAGCGAACCTTTTCTTCCAAGAGAGGAGTTGCTAGAAGGTTCAGGAGATACCCTTGTTCCACAATTTCAAGGTTGAGCCGACGGAATTCCTCGCACAAGAGAGGCTGTTGTTCTTCCATCATGAGGTTGTTGACATAAGCTTTGCGGCTGAGAGCATCGGCCATGACATTAGCTTTGCCCGGAGTGTAGTTGATGGTCAAATCGAAATCATTGATTGCTTCAATCCACCTCCTCTGACGAAGGTTAAGATCAGGCTGTGTGAAGATATACTTCAGACTCTTGTGATCAGAAAAGATTTCACAACGGTTGCCCAGCAAGTAATGCCTCCATACTTTCAAAGCAAAGACAACTGCTGCGAGTTCGAGGTCATGTGTAGGATAGTTGATCTCATGCGTCTTCAACTGTCGAGAGGCATAAGCAACAACTTGTTTTTCTTGCATAAGGACCGCACCCAATCCTTGCAAGGAGGCGTCATAGAATATATGGAAAGGCTTGAATGTATCCGGAGGAACCAAGACTGGTGTGGAAGTGAGCTTCTCTTTGAGTGTCTCAAAGCTTGCTTGACATGCAGGAGTCCAAAGGTATTTCTTGCCTTTCTTGAGGAGATCGGTAAGAGGCTTCGCTATCTTCGAAAAGTTCTGAACGAAGCGACGGCAATAACTAGCCAAACCAAGGAAACTCCGCACTTCTTTGACATTTACAGGAGGAAGCCATTCAACAATTGTCTTTACAGTTTCTGGGTTGACTGCAATGCCCTTGGCAGAGATGACGTGACCAAGATAGGTTACTTGAGGCAGCCAAAACTCACACTTGGAGAACTTTGCATACAGGCGGTTCTCACGAAGCTTGTTTAGGACACACCGAAGGTGTTCTTCATGTTCTTCCTGTGACTTAGAATAGACTAGGATGTCATCCAGATAGACCACAACGAACTTATCAAGATACTCCATGAAAACCGAGTTCATGAGCCTCGAGAAGGTGGCAGGTGCGTTGGTGAGACCGAAAGACATGACCGTGTACTCATAGAGGCCATAGCGGGTGGTGAAAGCTGTTTTAGGAACATCTTCCTTGCGAATCTTGATTTGGTGATAACCACTTCTCAAGTCAAGCTTAGAGAATACCACAGCTCCAGCTAGCTGATCGAAGAGATCACTAATCCGCGGAAGGGGATATTTATTCTTGATGGTTTTAGCATTGAGAGCCCGATAGTCAACACAAAGTCTATCAGTCTTGTCTCGCTTCTTCACAAAGATTGTTGGGCTACCCCAAGAAGAAGTACTGTGTTGAATGAAACCCAACTTCTCTTGTTCATCAAGTTGACGTTTGAGTTCAGCCAACTCAGCAGGACCCATTTTATAAGGCCGCTTGGAGATAGGAGCCGTTCCAGGTTCAAGCTCAATTACAAACTCAACCTCATGATCCGGAGGCATACCTGGCAACTCTTCAGGAAAGACATCTGGGAACTCACAGACCACCGGAACACTCTGAATAGCTTCCATAGCATCATCATTCAGAGCCGCCAAAGAGAAAAGCTGAACAGCAGGAGTCAGACTTGGAGAATAGACTATATGGCCTTCAGGAATCTTCAGAGAAACCGAGCGTTCAGCACAATCAATCACAGCTGCATTTGCTGTCAACCAATCCATGCCCAAGATGACATCAATGTCAGAGTTGCCCAGAACAATTAATGACGCCGAGAACGAAGAGCCACCAATCTCAATTTGATTTCCATGGCTGATATTAGAAGCTGCCATTGTTGCTCCAGGAGAAAGGACCATTAACCGCTTAAGGAGAGGATCCATAGCTAACTCATTCTCATTTGCAAACTTGTGAGAAACAAAAGAATGCGATGCACCAGAATCAAACAAAACTCGTGCAGGGACTGAGTTAACGGATAGCATACCCATCACAACTCCAGGTGCATGCTCAGCTTGAGCGGCGTTGACACAGTTGGCACGGGCAACAGTAGACCCGGGCTTGGTGTTGATGTTGAGAGCCCGAGGTGGTGGTGCACGAACCAAAGGAGAGCTTGCCGCAGATCTTGGAGGTGGTGGAGGGAGAGCTTTGTTTTTCATCGGACAGTTCCAATATTGATGTCCAGTGTCTCCACAAGTGTAACAAGCACCAGGTGGACGTGGAGCAACGTAGCCAGGGACTCCGCCAGGCGCTCCAGGGTAGTGGTGGTTGTAGCCCCTGGGAGCAGCAGTGAGGAAGTTTGGTGGCCTTGCCGCGTAGCTTGAAGGTCTTGGTGGAGCCGGGAGCGACGGTGGGTTGTTAGGAACCCAGACACGACGCTTAGAAGGAGTTGACATAGCTGAAGAGCTTGCTGCATCGCGGTTGTGTTTCTTTGACTCCTCAAACACTTGCCGACTTGCTTCTTCCTGCAGAGCTGTATGCTGAAGTTCCAGAAAAGACGCCGGCCTTGCATGTGTGATTGCATATTTAATCGATGCATTGAGCCCTTGCCGGAACCTCTTTTGCTTCTTCTTGTCATCAGAGATCTCATCGCCACCATAACGAGAAAGGTTCATGAAGTTTCTGATGTAGGTATTGACATTGTCATTGCCCTGCTTGAGGTTGAGAAACACTTCCTTCATCCTCTCCATGACAATTTCTGACAGATACTGCTCTTTGAAAGCTCCAGTGAACTGTCCCCAAGTAGGCTGAAAACTAGTGCAGTTTGCCTTAAGGTAATTCTCCCACCAGAGAGCTGCATCTCCCTTCAGAAGGTGAGTGGCACACTTTACCCATTCTTGCTCAGGAACATCAGCAGTCATCAGTAGCCTTGACATTTCGCGCAACCAATCATCAGCATCAAGTGGTTGATCAGAAACATCAAATTGGTGTGGGTTGAACTTCAGAAAGCTTTTGATGTCTCCTCGCTTGGGAGGTGGAGGTAGCGGAACAAACTCATTCCTCCTGACACTTTCTTCAAAACGCTGCTGGTTCTGCTGCATTGCTGCCAAGGCATTGGCGATGCTTGACAAGGCTGCCCCCAGTTCAGGTTGTATGTCCTCCTCAGAACGGCGTGGTGGTGCCATCCTGTGATTGATATAAAACACAAGTCAGTACTATAATGGAGAATAATAATAATCCAAAATAGTACTAAGATGGAATTAACCAAGATTAAAGGATACAATTTACTAAGATGATATTAAAATATCAACAAAGTTCAAAGCACCTAGAAGATATTAAGCATATCGCACACGACTGAAAAGGAGTGTGGTACACAGATATATCAAAGAAAATTTTTCCGCAAATTTCGGCATTAAAATACCAATAGATGCGCAAAATCACTTAACGAATCAAGATTAGTGACTCTACCAATTCAATATACAAGAGCGAATGATAAAAGTAGTGGTATGGTCGCGACTCCATCCCGCACTCAAATCATTACTCCGCACATGAATAAGTAGAACACATATCCCAACACCTTCTTCTCACGATGAACCTAAAGATTAGTAACTACGGAAACGAACACCCCAAACAAGATAACGTTGGTTAACAAAGAGTAAGACAGATCGCGGCGGTATACAACGAATCAGATAGATCGCGTCGGTTTGCAAAAGCCTGTCGGTATGGAATGTACCAACAGTTGATCACCAAAGGCAGATTGTGATAACAAATTGGATGCAACAGATAGACAAGGAATTACACACACACACACACACACACAAACACACAACCTATGGTACTACGGAAACCCAAAACACGTGAATCCTAGTTTGAATTTTGAGAAGAGGATTGAAAACGTTACACTTCCTTACCAGAAAAGGGTGGGTGGGTGGGTGGGTAAGAAGAAAAGTGGAAGCAGTCCTACTCTCGCGTTTTGTTTTTCCCTAGTATACATAGCTACCAAAAATATTTGCTAGACTGACAACGACCATTTGGCTGAGACCCTGAAGGGCGGGATGGCTCTGATACCAATTGTAACTACCTCGGTGAATTACGCTCCTAGTTACAAGCCTGGATGAGCGGAAATGGTTAAAATAGTACGGTGGGGCCCAAATGCCACTCACAGGTAGACCTTTCGGCCGTCCTAACCATTTCCAAACATCGGGACAAGAACGGGCGACGTAATCGGCAGGCGAAGGGATCAACTACATACACAAATGAGTATGTATGCAAGCCACCATACAATAGTCCTCAGAGCCATTCCATCTAAAAGAAATAGAAATATTGCAACGCCATACGGCAAGATCCAAATATCCTAGATAGATATAATAATTTTAGGATATCTCCTCATACATCAAACATCAGAGTATCAGACGGAAGCGGAAGACAAAATCCGAGTACGGATAAGAAGCAAATCGGCATAAGATGCCCCATAAATAAACACATCCCGCCCACAGATCTCACGGATCCCCGTTCCCGGAATCTCTACACCGAATGATCGTTGCCAACATCGTCCGTCTCCTCCACCCAGTATCCATCTTGCGAGTTTACCTGTTCATCTGAATCAAACAATTTATCGTGTGAGACCCTAGGGGTACTCAGCAAGTCTTTATGCCTCTAAAGGGGACACAACCTGGGGTGACGCAATTGCAACAAAAGATAATCCCTAACAATTCTATAGATACTCGCTATCCATCCGCCTAACCAAGGATAGACGAATGTCCGTGAATTAATAACAACAGTTATAACAGTAATATTAACAGATCCATCCTCCTCCTCGCTTACCGACGAGGAAGCGGACGAACAACCCCCATCAGTTGGCAGTTTTATTATCCATTCCATGAGAATTGCACTATTTACTAGTCAGGTACTTAGTCAAATTAAGAGCGGTACTTTAGTTATACTTGTCTATGATCGAGAAACTGTGCTCCAAGTCGTCCATAACCGCGGACACGGCTTTCAGAAAGTTTTACCCTGCAGGGGTGCACAAATAGCAACACACACTCGATCAACCTCGGAAAAACGAAATCAAAACCCAACGAGGCAGTCACGACAAAGCGATCACAGGATTCAGAAATATTTCAGGCTGCCACCCCATTAAGCTACTCGCGACGAAGTTGGCCGACTCCGAGACGGACTCAAGGTTTGCGTCAATGGCTGTAAACGACTGGGAACCCAAAAATGTGACTGGGCTTGTCGATACCGCGAAAACACTCCGCTTACCTAAACAGTACAGGTGCATTCCTCGCACAATCTTAAATTAAGCAGTAAAGCATGGCATAAGTACAAAATAGTAATAAAGCCCCAAACTACTTTGTGGCCCCAAGAAATAAGAATGAATCAAGCTCTGGCTCAGGGGGGTTAGCCTCCCGGATGTGGATAGCGCGAATATTCAAGGAACAGGAATCAAGTACTCGGGGTCCTACGGGACACAAGTGAGCCTGAAAAACCAAATAGCAAATATGACTCACCGATGCCACTTTCATTAGTTATCCCATTACTACTCAGGTTAAGTTGTTTAGGTACCTCGTTATCCATCAGACACTCACATACCCTACACATGCTATCCTACGACTCGCATGGCTCAAACAACTCCTGTAGTAATGGCTCATGGGATGGAGGGACAAGCTTCGGTGGGGTTTAAAAGTAAAGGCTATGCAGTACTTGGGATTCTATTTAATGCAATCGCGACTCAATGATGCAAGAATAAGATAGAGGCAATAGGTACTATATGTATGCAAGCATGTGGTAGTGCTTGCCTGGCAGCTCAGTTGAAGCGAGAGAAGGATCTGGGTAGTGCTCCTGGGTCTCTTGATATATCCCCGGCTCAGCGTCTATTCGAAGAAGAACCAAACAAACAAGGGCCAACATAAATAAAGTGCGCAAGCATATGAATAAAATGCATCAAGCAAACAATCATGCCATGATGCATGATGCACAATTTGCATGGCAATAATGTAGCATGGCATGGGTGAAGTGTGGAATACAAGAATAAATCATTTTATTGAGTTTTAATCATATTTTATACTCAAATAAGTTGCTGTATACTTTATATTTATATGATGCATGCTACAAAACAGAACATGGAATGCATAAACAGAAAGGTCTCGTCGAGCTAATCATTTTAGACATATTATTTTTCAAATTTGGAGTTATAAAACAAAAGTTATTAATTAATTAAGAAAAAGGGCATTTTATTGTAATTTTTAATCAACTCAAAATTTAAAGTGTCCAAAATATATTTTGGAGGGCATATTTGAATTCCTCACATTTTTCTGATTGGAAAACATATATTATTTGTATTGTTTGGAGAAATATTTGAAAAGTTATTTGAAAACAGATTTAAATTTGAATTTAAATTAATTTGGAAAAGTTTGAATTAAAACAGAAATACAGGAATACTTTTGTTACTTGCACAGTCTTAGCCACAGTCAGTGACAAGTGGGCCATCTGCTGACTGGACGAACGGCGCTCAGAAGGGTCTTTTCCACCACGGCTGCTGCTAGCCACAGAGGCCGACGGGTGGGGTCAACGGGCTCGCAGGCCCACGTGCCAGCGAGGGACCTGGCTCAGCCACGTGGAGCAGAGGGGAGCGCGGGTTAAGGGCTGAGGCCTTGGGGTGCCTATCTGCAAAAATACAGGGAGGCTGACCAGTGGGGTCCGAGGAGCACAGTTTGAGCGGGAGTTAAAAAGAGGGGGGTTTTTGTAAACGTCCACTGGCCCGTACTGTTCCTCTTCTCGTCGAAGCCTGACGAAACTGAAGACGCAGCGCGTGGTGCGGAAAGCAGGCGCGGCACGGACTCGATCTCGCGACGCGGCGAGCACGCACAAGCGGCGGCTACCGCTGCGGCTAACGGGGGTTGGTGTCAGGAGGGGGAACCGCGGCTAGATATGGGGCTACGCGGTGCGAGAGCGAGTAGACAGAAGCGAGCGGCGGCGCGCAGAGGGCATTCGACGAAAGGGCCGGCGGATCTAGTCGACGATGGCGAGGCGGAGCATGTCAGAGAGGTCGAGGCGCTCACCGGGGGTGGGTCGGTGGGGTCGGATCGTGTCGGAGCGCAGGGAAACGGCGAGGACGCAGACGGACCGGAGTTAGGGTTTGGCGTCGGTCGTCGGTGAACTTTGGCGCTGGTCCTTCTCCTCCTCCGCGACAGGTACTGGTCGAAGCAGAGGGACCTCCTCGTCCTCCCCGACCACCTCCACGTCGCGCTCGTCGGCTAGATCGGAGAAGCGTCGGTGGAGCAGACGGTGGCCGGCGTTGGGGTAGACGGTGGTGAGGGAAGGCAGGGAGAGAGGGGAGCGGCCTGGGGAGATCTGGGGGATGCAGAGGTGTCGTGGGAAAGGGGAAAAAGGAGGGAGAGGGGGAGATGGCGTGTGGGAGCGAGGTAGATGGAAAAGGTGGCTCGGGTGCCACTTTTCCTTCTCCTCCTCACGTGCTCAAGCTGGAGCTCGGGGCAGGAGCAGGGTAGGGGAGCTGGCAGGTGGCCCAGGGAAGGAAGGAGAGGGTGGTGGGGCTAGGTTGGCAGAGAGAGAGAGCTAGAGAGGGGGGGGGAAGGTAGGCTCAGGTGTAGCTCGGTTAGGAGCTAGGGTTGGCTAGGGGAAGGCTCGGGTAGATGGGTGTCTAGGTGGGCCTGCTGGCAGGGAGAGGGAGGGTGAGAGAGGGAAGGTAGATGGGGTAGGTCATGGTGGTGGTGGCTCGGTTTAAAGAGAGGGGAGGTAGGGTGGTGATAGAGGATTGGGTGATGTGTTTTCTTTTGGTAAGCTCAAGCAAGAACAAAACTAGATCAAACAAGAGCTAGACCAAAGAGAGGAAGAGATAAAAGGTGGTGATGGGGTTTAAGCAAGATCAAATAAGACCAAGCCAGAAGGAGGAAGAGAGAGATGAGAGATGATCCACTCAAGATTCAAATAAAAACCCAAAAGACTAGAATGTGGTGGTACTTGCATGGCCCATGCAAAAATTAATGCCATGTTTATTCTTGTGAGAACAATAATATTAACATGGCATTATTCTTATGCATTCCCAAAAGTGGAATAAAGCCAAGCGAAGAATTTGTATAAATGTATCCATCCTATCTCCCATGAGCTAGATTAAATACCAAAGAAAAATCAAATACAAGCTCATGGATAATGGGATGGTGGAATTAAGCTTAATTGAATATACTAGGCCATGCTAGTGTGTATATCCCACTAAAATATTATTTGGCCACAATTATATTTAAACAAGCTCAATTAGCCAAAACAACCATATGGAAGGTAAAAGGAAGATTCTACTCACATGACATCCAAAGGTGGCCATGAGGCTCCACATAATTAATATTGTGAAAACAACATACATCATATATGGAGCATGTAGACATAGAATGGATCCACACCAACACATATGAGCTAGATTTAAATAGCAAAAGAAAAGCAATGGCTCATATATGACTAGGGTGGTGGAATTTAGATGAAGCCAAAGAAAGGTGGTGAAGTTGAAAGAGAAATGCCCCCAACTCCACTTGGGCATCTAAGCAATATATCAATAACCAAATACAATATCAAGAGGCAAATACAAATAATAATGCATATGAGAGAAGAACCAAAACAAGAAGGTTTTAATATGATGCTCAAATGCAGGGTGGCATGATGACATGAGCATGATATAATTATGATGCAACAATTATATATATGAAGTAGCCATTATATTACTAGACCAAGTAGCATTACAATTGTTAGACAATTGGGATGCTACATCTACTCTCCCTTTCCCCTCTATTCCCCCTCTCAATTTCAACTGCTGGCTCACTCTCTAGTTCTAGGTTTCTTATAGTAGCAGATAAACTAGTGCCTCTGGCTTATTAAATAGGCTTAATTGGGTGTTTAATTGGTACTAGTTAGTTGTTAGAATGATTTGGTACTAGTCTTGTGTTACCAAGATCATATTTGTCGAGTGTTATCTGAATCTCATTGTCAGTTTCATCAGTTAAAAGTATAGTGGTACTGATGGTGCTGCGTTAGGTTAGATGATCATATGGTAGTGTTAATCTTTAATTTAAAGTTGAGGATGTAGTTGTTGAAATTAAAATCCATAATTAATTCATATTTTAGATGTTTAATTTATTCAATGTTGGTCACTACTGTCAACTGTATTATGTGTTCTTGAACCTTAAGTTCAGTTAAGATATACGTGATTTTGCTTAGGCTTTGTAATATGAGTTTCTCATATAATCTTGCAGCAATGATGGCTCAACTATGAGTTGCATCCCTTACTTCCTACCTTCCCCTTCCTTAGGCAATTATCTTAATTGGTGCCCGAGGAAGTGGGGGTAGGTGATAATGATGTAGTTCTTAATTGGTGCCTTAAGTGTTGTTCATGTAATATTCTTAATCTTATATGGATGTGCCTAGTGCCCTTGGATACTGATCAGTAGTTCTGTTGTGTTCTTCATTTAAGAAGATGCACAAATAGCTAGCTTAGCTAGTGAAAGTGCTAAGGTGTGGCTAATCCTCATCACCTCTCTCCCTGGATTCAGATGATCCCTATCTATTACTAATTCTACTCTAGGATTTCTAGCTAACAACCTTTGTAGTTTCCAAAGTGTGCTTGTTGAAGATCTGGTGCAGTTACTTGTTCTCCTCGTCCTCTTGTTGCATGATATTCTCACTCAGATCTCTCTCTTTGTGGGTTTGTGTAAATATGGTTTGCATCTCTCACCCAGCCTCTGTCCTGAGTGTTTTTATGAGCTTTGCTCTAAGATTTGTGAGTTGGGCTGCTGGTTTGGTTCTCTTGTTGATCCCCTCAGAGATAAACAAAACTTTTCCCCTATGCGGTGCTCCCAAGAACTAGCCCAGGTGATAGGCCACAAGATTTACCACTAGTCACGCATATGTGGATTATTGATGAAGCACGTCAATTGATGCCATGCCGAACGATGCCACATACAGCATGTCCAGATCCCCACGAACTCCTTCGTCTCTAGCACCGCACATGCAATGCCACTACCAGTATCCACACATATAAGGAGGAGATCCAGGCAGAGAACCACTAGATCCTGTCTAGCCCGAAATAGGAGTGAAGAAAGCGATGGCTAGGTCAGGTACTATCCCTTGTCACTCCACTTATATACACTCCTAGCTGGACTCAATGCTTGAGGCCCATCTAGGCCATATCACAATCTCCACATGGATCGAATCCACATGAGCTCCGTTCCCTTAAGTGTGTAACCTTGTAGGTTCACGTACACCTGGACACAACACGAGTCACCACTCTGAGTCGATAGCTGGTAGCGGCCTCTGGCAAGACGTACCAACTCCCAAGCACCGTAAAAGTTAGAAGACGAATCTTTCTCAATGTGACTTTCGTCCAAATCCCTTTGCCTCACGATATACCTTGTCAAGCTATAGGCGAATCGTCATCTTCAAATAGCTCAACTCTCTTCTTGATCCGAGATAAGTGATTCATTTGACTAACTCTTAGTCAACCACCTCGGTCAACACTTAATTGAGTCGTGCATGGCCATGCTTTTCGAATCATATCTTCCGGGAGGGCCTAGAGAATATCTCTCCAGTCAGAGGGGCAAAATACCATCTTGGTTATCCACATCACATAGCTTGATTCTCTATCGACCCGAACTCTGCCTTTATACTATTTGTGACGGAATAACATTTGACAGAATCTAAGTCAGTGATCCACAACTCAGATTGTGCAACAACCTCAGGTCTAAGGTTACATTGATTGAGATATACAAATGACAACATTTTCATCGTATCTCAATATGGGACAGTCTGACTCGCTATACTCTTTAGGCAAATCTATGTAAGTCGTAATAGCATCACCATGCCCATGACAAATGGAAACGAGTCATCATTCGACTTTCACATTAGTCTAAGTTGTGTGTCCAGCACAACCTCAATGACCAAGGACATCTAGTATGAACAACATGAATATATAGTTCCACAATCGAACCACATATTCAATAATACGTATCATTAGTTTATACAAGGACAATAACTTTATGAATACATTGGCAATAACATCATACATGATTGCCTCCAGGGCATATTTCCAAGACCTCTATTTATAGTCTCAGGTGTTCTATGTGGTGCTGACAGCTCATTTGCATGCAAAGGTGACTATTTCGCTTATCCGCCTCTCTATGTTTTTTATATTTAGATTTATAGTTTTCGGTGGTCTAAGTTTGCTTATGTCATATGCCTAATTAGGCATGTCAGTTAAGGGTCATTGCTATCATTCTATGGTCAGTTTGGACATTGACGAGTGTATTTTTATTAAGATTTATTTATGTGAACATGTTCAATTGGATAATCTTTAATTTTGGACATAATTGTTTACTTGTGACTTATCTTAGCATGATCATCGAAACATCCAATGTTCATTTGATCATAATATTTGGATCTTGAAATGAATCCAATAAGTTGAGGTGAATTATTTTACTATAATTTCTTACTGACCTATTTGCTTGTCTTGGTCTTGCTGGACATGGTGATGTGGTTTACTGCTGCTTCTTACGATCATGTTCTCTGCCTATTCCTGATGATCACTACTCAATGAAAAAATTCCTTTGTTTATACCAGTATTTGCATTGTTCACTGCCCACTCTTAATACTGATGTTGTCATCCTTTCATTTGCCTGAAACCTCAACTACAAAGTTTAGGACAAGTTCCTAGATTCTGTCTATGGATTTTAATCTAAACAGATTCACCTTAGGGTGGATCCAACATATTAACAATGCCAAAATGGTTTGCCTTTGTTGTTAGTTTTGTAGGTATAAAGAATATCAGGCTAAGAAGAGCAAGAAGATAAATAGGGTTTAGATAGGATTTTTCTTTCTTTATCTTCTAGTTTGTAATAGGATCAAATCCATATTTGTATTTTCATTCTTTGATCCAACTTGTAATGATTCTTGTACTCAATTTTTATATTAATGGAAATTCAATTTTGGATATTGTGATCTTTCCCTTGTATTATTCTGAGTTTTAAACCATTTATTATAATTGTTTGAATCTGAAGCCAAATTTGAATAATTCAAACCTCAATTTTGAATCTTGTGTATTCTATTCTTATGAATCTTTTGACTCACTTATTTGTTAAGTCTACTTTAAATTCCCCCAAATTTGAAATACATAAAGATCATGTTGAAATTTGAATTAAATTCCTAGTCTTGACCTAAGTCAAACGCAACGAGTGCATTTTCAATGATTTCTAGTTCTATCTCGTTCCTGACAAGTACTCTTTAATTAGAACATCCCTGTGACCTAGTCACGTGCTTGCAAGCGGTGTTGATGTGATATCGCCGAGAGGGCCTAGAGTATATCTCTCCGTCATTAGGATGGACAAATCCCACTCTTGATCCATGAGCCTCAACATAACATCTTCAGAATATCTGAACCCACCTTTATAGTCACCCTGTTATGGTGTGACGTTTGATGTTATCAAATCATTCTTCTAGTGTTAGCGGTTGACATGGTCTCATGGTCTAGGGACTAGTAATACTTCGTATGTGTTTGATGTAGCAATGTAAACTTAATGACTAGATCGAATTTGTTAAATCTACTTTGGGTGCATGTTCATCATATCATTCTTCTAATGATATGATCTCGTTAATAACAACATCCAATATTCATGACCAGGAAACCTTGATCATCGGTTAATTAACGAGCTAGTATATATGAGAGGCATTACTAGGAACATTGGTTTGTTTATTAACCACACATGTATTAAAGTTTCCCATTAATACCATTCTAGCATGAGAAATAAACATCAATCATAAACTTGGAATAAGATAATAACATTTTATTATTGCCTCTCGGGCATATTCCCTTCAGTAGAGACCCTCACGTGGCGTCTCAGGCGGAGTTTCCCCTCCAATCTTCGCTAGTTCTCTCTGTTTTCGTGTTTCAGTGTTTCTTCGGTGCTCTCCTCGAGGATGCCTCGGGGGACCCTTTATATAGGACTTTTATGTCAAACCAAGTCGGTGGGCAAAAGATTGAAGCGAATCGGACAACCAAGGACCAAAATAGGTCAGGTGGCGCGTGCACCAGGGCAAGCCGAACCACCTAGGATATTTTGGGCCTCCAGGCCCCTCTCGTGAGGTCCAAACACTCCAGATCATCCCTCTTCGTGATATATTGACTTTCCTACATTCTTAGCTCTGTTTGACTTTGTTTAGGTCCTTAGAAGATAAAAATACACAAAACAGGGTTTTCCTGTCCTGTAGAGTTATAATCAAAATAAAGGCGATCATTGGTAAATCCCCAAAAATCAGTATAAAACATGGATATAACATTATACTAGACTTCTCTCTACACCTCTGGGGAATGGCTGTGAGGTGAACTGTTGTTTGTCATTGAGTGTTAAATTCCATGAGCCGTTATTGTTAGGCATATGGATTATCGACAAATTCATGGATAGGTAGAGGGTAAACGTCATCTGTCCATGAGGCAAAGTTGCAGCATGGACAACACACGAACATAGAGCAACACATAACGCATCGTGGTATATGCGTGATTAGACGCGTCTGTTATTATAGCCATCCCAACACTGAAGTATTATCTTGCCAAGCCAATCAACTGTAGCATCGTGATAGAAGCTTAGGTCACGGTCATGAGAAATGGAGAATGCATCGAAGAGATGAGGTTATAGGTGACGTGTTCCGCGGCAGTTGACGTGTATAGAAATAGAAATATTGAAAACTATTTTACAGCAATAAGTCTTGATTGTATGCCTTGTTTTTTCGTCGCATGTCACGTATGGTTATGCAAATCGTGTGACCACATGGCGAAAGTGCGTCGGTCCTTACTCATGCTATATTTTTTTCTAGAACGCTATCGAAATGGAGCAAAACACATGTACTGAAAGTGCATGTAGCATGCTCTGGAGAATCGTGTCGTCTAGCCAGCGATTGTACTACTCTCTGTGACGGTCACAATGTGGAGAAGTAAGAAACATTAAAACTTCTTTGACAATAGGACATCTCCTTTCCTCGTATTTCCCAAAAACATCCAAAAAACGACACTTGAAGTGACCACACAGTATTAAAACAAATGCGAACCACACATGAAAGACACGAAATAACTCATCAAGTCAGACCTTTTACTCCAAAGTTCTAGGCGGCACGATGGATGTAAAGTGACCTAGCATAAGATAGAGGGAAGAAAAACGTAATCTAAAAGATAAAAGACTACTTCTTCCACCTCTCGGAGGGCCCGGTCTCGCCATCGTCGCGACAACGGATCCTGCTGGACACGGAATTGCCGCCATGGTGGTTGTCGTCACCGAAAAAGGATAGACCGAGCCAACTGCTCGAAGCCGACTACTCATTTCATCATCTTACTCCTCCTAAATCTCCGCATCCTAGTACTCATTCTGGGAGTCGTACTCCGTGTTAGTCCTCTCCTCATCATCGGCGCCTTCCTTCTCCTCGCACTCCTCCTCATCGTAGTCCTCATCATAGTCCTCTTCATCTTCTGTATAATCCAGCAGCTCGATATTCTATAACTCCCTCATCTCGGCCGCCTCCCGCGCCTCCATCCACTCCGCCCTACGTGCTACCATGTGCTTCTCATGCTCCTCCTCCTCCTCTGTTTCCTCCTCCTGTAGCCTCCTCCATAGGGACTCGCTACTCTTGCTACTCTCGCTAGAGTCGGCAGTGTTGCCATGCTCAGTGGAGTGGTTGGTGCCAACATTGGTGTTGTTGGAAGAACTGGACCGCACCTTCTTGTGGTTGTCGCTTTCGATGTGGTCAAGAGCACCAGCCTTGGCATCCTCAATGATGTAGGCATTGTCTAGGACGTAGGAAGCGGTCCTGGCATGATCTGCGCTAGATGTGTCGGTATCGAAACCACAATGGGAAGACATTGCCGAGAGATACGGTTGTGAAAGAGGTTTTTTTTGAGAAGCCGTATGCAGGAGTAGTGGGATTAGGACGGCTACATAAGTAGACATAAAGTTGCAAAGCAAACAATTTAATAGGCATAACAGTGCATGGGAGGAAGTATGTAGATTAATAGCTTTTCCACGTGACATCTGGACTTACATGTATGCACTCGTATCCATTCTCAGCATGATCTGCTTTTGATATTTTTTTATGCAACACGTTCGCATCTAACATAGTTGCAATCAAACATTCTTGCATTAAATGGTTTAGATCTTAAACGTGCAAGAGGCAAAGGACAAAACAAAGTCAAAGCAAAACAAGGAAAAAGGGGAAACCAAAAAAAGGCAAAAAACGCGAAATCAAATAGGGAGAAGCAAGAAAAAGCAGAGTAGCAAAAGAAAAAACGACTGATTATTGACTCAACACGTCGAGCATGTTGGGGAACCCCAAGAGGAAGGTATGATGAGCACATCAACAAGTTTTCCCTCAGTTATGAAACCAAGGTTATCGAATCAGAAGGAGCAAGGAAACACCTTCAAGGTGTTGTTTCCAACTTGGAATCCTGCACAACACAACCACAGAACTTTGCCCCCAGCTTACAGTGAGGTTGTCAATCTCATCGGTTTTGCTAAAACAAAGGATTAAACGTATTGTGTGGAAGATAGTAATTTATTGCAGAAAGTAAACAGTAAACAGTAAATAGCAGATTGTAGAATGATGGTAAAAGAATGGACCGGGGTCCATAGTTCACTAGAGGTGATTCTCCTTAAGATAGTTGACATGTTGGGTGAACAAATTACAGCGGGGCAATTGACAGACACCGAGAAAGCATACATGCATATACTAATAATATTTACTCCTATGAGATTTGATTGGGTATTACAACGTTATACATAGACCGTAATCCAACTGCATCTATGACTAATAATCCACCTTCAGGTTATCATCCGAACCCCCTCCAGTATTAAGTTGCAAGCAACAAATAATTGCATTAAGCAAAGTGTGTAAAGTAAACAATACGATTATTCTATGAACAAAGGATTGCTGTTTTCTCTCTAGTAGCAACAACACATCTAGTACCTTAGAGATTTCTGTCAATTCCTGTAACTATCTCGGTGAATTACGCTCTTAGTTGCAAGCCTGGATGAGCGAAAGTGGTTAAAATAGTACGGTGGGGCCCGAGGCCACTCACGGTAGACCTTTCGGCCGTCCTAACCACTTTCAGAACATCGGGACAAGAACGAGCGGCATAATCGGCAGGCGAAGGGATCAACTACATACACAAGTGAGGATGTATGCAAGCCACCATACAACTGTTCACAGAGCCATTCCATCTAAAAGAAATAGAAATATTGCAACACCATACGGCAAGATCCAAATATCCTAGATAGAGATAATATTTTAGGATAGCTCCTCATACATCAAACATCAGAGTATCAGGCGGAAGCGGAAAACAAGATCCGAGTACGGATAAGAAGCAAATCGGCATAAGATGCCACATAAATAAACACATCCCGCCCACAGATCTTACGGATCCCCGTTCCCGGAATCTCTACACCGAGTGATTGTTGCCAACATCATCCGTCTCCTCCACCCAGTAGCCATCTTGCGAATACACCTGTTCATCTAAATCAAACAATTTATCGTGTGAGACCCTAGGGGTACTCAGCAAGTCTTTATGCCTCTAAAGGGGACATAACCTGGGGTGACGCAAATGCAGCAAAAGATAATAACTAACAAGTCTATAGATACTCGCTAACCAAATGCCTAACCAATGATAGACGGATGTCCGTTAATTAGTAACAACAGTTATAATAGTATAATTAACAGATCCATCCTCCTTCTCGCTTACCAACGAGAAAGCGGACGAACAACCCATCCGTTGGCAGTTTTATTAACCATTCCATGAGTATTGCACTATTTACTAGTCAGGTACTTAGTCAAATTAAAAGCGGTACTTTAGTTATACTTGTCTATGATTGAGAAACTGTGCTCCAAGTCGTCCATAACCGCGGACACGGCTTTCAGAAAGATTTACCCTACATGGATGCACAAATAGCAACACACACTCGATCAACCTCGGAAAAACCAAATCAAAACCCAATGAGGCATTCACGACAAAGCGATCACAGGATTCAGAAATGTTTCAGGGGGGCACCCCAATAAGCTACCCATAACAAAGTTGGCCGGCTCCGAGACGAACCCAGGGTTTGCAACGACGGATGTAAACGACTGGGAACCTGAAAGTGTGACTGGGCTTGTCGATACCGGGAAAACGTGGCGCGATCCAAAACAGTACATGTGCTCCACGCACAATCTTAAATAAAGCAGTAAAGCATGGCATAAGTACAGGATAGTAATAAAGCCCCAAACTACGTTGTGGCCCCAAGAAATAAGAATGAATCAAGCTCTGTCTCGGGGGGTCCATAAGTCCTCCCGGATGTGGATAGTGCGAATAGTCAAGGAACAGGAATCAAGTACTCGGGGTCCTACGGGACACAAGTGAGCATGAAAAACCAAATAGCAGATATTGCTCACCGGTGCCACTTTCATTAGTTATCCCATTACTACTCAGGTTAAGTTGTTTAGGTACCTCGTGATCCATAGACACTCACATACCCTACGCATGCTGTTCTACAACCCGCATGGCTCAAACAACTCCTGTAGTAATGGCTCGTGGGATGGAGGAACAAGCTTCAGTGGGGTTTAAAAATAAAGGCTATGCAGTACTTGGGATTCATTTTGATGCAATCGCGACTCAATGCAAGAATAAGATAGAGGCAATAGGTACTATATGTATGCAAGCATGTGGTAGTGCTTGCCTGGCAGCTCAGTTGAAGCGAGAGTAGGATCTGGGTAGTGCTCCTGGGGTTCCTGATATATCCCCTGCTCAGCGTCTATTCGAAGAAGAACCAAACAAACAAGGGCCAATATAAATAAACTGCACAAGCATATGTATTGAAATGCGACAAGCAAACAAGCATGCCATGATGAATGATGCACAATTGCATGGCAATAAAGTAGCATGGCATGGGTGAGGTGTGGGGTACAAGATTAAAGCATTTTATTGAGTTTTTATTCCGGTTTGCTCTCATAACACTTGCTGTATGCTTTATATTTATATGATGCATACTGCAATGTAGAACAAGGAATGCACAGCTAGAACTGTTGCTCTTCTTTCTCTGAACCGCGGACAGAGCCGTGCTCGTCAGGCATAGCACGACACGCGGGGAACTCGAACCGGGGACCTGGGGCTCGCGCTCGGGGGCGGTAGCCACTGGGGTAGGCTGAGAACGTTGTTAGGAGGGGGTTGGCCAACTAGGTGAGGCGGGGCGTGGCGCAGAGGCGGTCAGACGCCAGCGGCCGACGGCGCACCGAGAGCGCTCGGTGAAATGCCCGGCGAGGCAGAGGGGCTACGGCGAGGAGGAGGATGTCTAGGCGGGAGAGGGACTCACCGCGGGGTGGACGACGGAGGTGGATCGGGCTGGGAGTCGACGGAGGGGCGAGGACACAGACGACCGACGTGTTTATGGTTTGCGGTGGCGTCGGCGTGCAGCGTCTGCGGGGGCGGTCTCCTTCTCCGCTCCGTGTACGGGGCGACGCAGGGTGCTCCTCCAGCCCTCGCCAACAACCTCCTGCTCGCGTACGCCTCCTGGATCAACGGGAGATGGTGGAGACCGACGGTGGCCGACGATGGGGTAGATGGTGGTAGGGGAAGACAGGGAGGAAGGGGAGCGGCCTGCGGAGATCTAGGAGAGGACGAGGAGACGTGAGAGGGGGGTAGATAGTAGAGGGAGAGGGGAGGGTGCCGTGGGGGAAAGGTGGAGGAAAAGGTGGTCTCGGCCACCTTTTGCTTCTCCTTCTCCTCACGTGCTCGGGCAGGGCTCGGCCTGGGTGTGGCTGCAGCTGGGCCAGGGCGAGGACATGGAGGAGAGGAGGCTCGGGTGGGGCAGCTGGCAGAGAGAAAAAGAGAGAGGAGGGAGAGGCTCGGGCAATTAGGGTTGGGGTAGGTCGGCTGGTTAGGAGGAGGAGGTAGGGAGAGAGGGGAGGCCTCGACATAGGGTGGTGAGGGTAGCTAGGGTAGGCCCTTGCTGGCAGCGAGAGTGAGAGAGAGAGAGTGTAGGGCTCGCTATGGGAGGGGTAAGGTGGTGAGTGAGGGTTAGGGTAAGGGAAGGATTAGAGAGAGGGGATTAGGGTAGGGATTCTAGGGGTCACCATGATCAACACAAGCTCGAGCAAGAAGGTTGGTAGAGAGAAGGTGGTGGTAAGGTTTAGCTTAGGGAGGGGTAGAGGGTATGGAGAGGTATAGTAGGGTTTGGTTAGGGTTTTGAGGAGGGGTGATGGTGGTTAGGGTGAGAGGTGAGGGTTTTGATGCACATGGCAAGGAAAAGAGATCAAGGTGGAAGAGGATTTAGAGGAAGAGAGAGCTCAAGAAGATGATCCACTCAGAAATCAAATAAAAACCAAAGGAGAGACACATGGTGGTGATGGTTGCATGGCCCAGGCAAAGGCATTAAATGCCATGTTTTAATCTTGTACAAACAAAATCATTAACAAGGCAGGATTCCCATGCATTACCAAAAATATGGAATAAAGGCCAAGCAAAAGATAATAGAATTGAATCCATCCCAACCCACATGAGCTAGAGTAAATGCCAAAATAAAATAAAAGCCCATGGGTAATTAGGGTGGTGGAATTATAAGGTGGTGAGAAAGAAAGATGGTGGAGTGGAATAAAAGATATGCCCCCAACTCAATTTGGGCATCAGGCATTTATCAAGATTCAAATACAATATATCAAGAGCCAAATACAATTAATAATGCATATGAGAGAAGAACCAAATCAAAAGGGTTTTATATGATGCTCAAATGCAAGGTGGCATGATGACATGAGCATGATATAATTATGATGCCACAATTATATGTAGGAAGTAGCCATTATATTATTAAACCAAGTAGCATTACAATTGTTAGATAATTGGGATGCTACAACTCTCCCCCACTAAACAGGAATCTCGCCCCGAGATTCTAGGAAGAAGAAGAAGACTCGAAGAGGGTAGGATACTTGGCACGGAGCTCATCTTCACGTTCCCAAGTGGCTTCATCAACAGAATGGTGCGACCACTGCACCTTGCAGAACTTGATGGACTTGTTGCGAGGCCTTCTTTCTGCGACTTCAAGGATTTTGTGGGGTGTTCTTGATAAGACAGATCTTCTTGGAGGTTGATGAGTTCATGGTCCATGGTCCTGCCGGGATCCTTGAAGCACTTCTTGAGTTGAGAGATGTGGAAAACATCATGGACTTTGAGTTTTTCAGGAAGCTCAAGAGCATAAGCAACTTCTCCTCTTCTTCCACGGATTTTGAATGGACCGATGTATCTAGGAGCCAGCTTTCCTTTGATACCAAACCGGTGCGTGCCTCTCATGGGAGTGACACGAAGGTAAACGAGATCACCAAGGACATACTCCATGTCTGTGTGCTTTCTGTCATAATTGCTCTTCTGGCGACTTTGAGCAACCTTCAGATTTTCAAGAATGATGTGAACCTTCTCCTTCGCTTGAGTTACAATGTCGAGGCCAAACAATGTTCTTTCACCTGCGCCCAACCAACCAATCGGAGTTCTGCATTTGCGACCATAGAGAGCCTCAAATGGTGCCATCTTTAGACTTTTCTGGAAGCCGTTGTTGTAAGAGAATTCAGCATAAGGAAGACATTCTTCCCACTTCATGCCGAAAGAGATGACGCAAGCACGGAGCATATCTTCCAGAATCTGGTTGATCCTTTCAGCTTGTCCTTGCGACTGAGGGTGGTAAGCTGTGCTGAAGTTCAATTTTGTTCCCAAAGCATTTTGGAAACTTCCCCAGAACTTGGAAGTGAAGATGCTTCCACCGTCTGAACTGATCTCAAGAGGAACCCCATACAGAGAGACAATTCTATTGATATAGAGCTCCACCAACTGAATTGCAGAAATTGTTTCCTTGACTGGAAAGAAGTGAGCCACTTTGGAAAGCCTGTCGATGACAACAAAGATTGCATTGTTGCCCTTCTGCGACCTTGGAAAACTAGTGATGAAGTCCATCTCTACTTTCTCCCACTTCCATTCCGGAGGTTTCAATGGCTGTAGAAGACTGGAAGGTTTCTGATGAACAGCTTTAACTCTACGGCAGACATCACACTCCGAGACATACTTGGCACAATATCGTTTCAACCCAGGCCACCAATATTGTGTTTTTAAGTCCATGTACATCTTAGTGCTGCCAGGGTGGATAGAAAGAACAGAATCATGCGCCTCCTTGAGAACTTGCTCTCTCAAACCCGGGTAGTTCGGAACAAACATCCGGTGTTCAAAGAAAAGAGTGCCTTGGTCGTCGACGTGGAAGGACTCATACTTTGGAAGCTGAATGTTGGAGATGATGTTTTTAGTGTAAGGATCACCAAGTTGAATGGAGCGAACTTTTTCTTCCAAGAGAGGGGTTGCCAGAAGGTTCATGAGATAACCTTGATCCACAATTTCAAGGTTGAGCTTGCGGAATTCCTCGCACAAGAGAGGTTGCTGTTCTTCCACCATGAGGTTGCTGACATAAGCTTTGTGGCTGAGAGCATCGGCCATGACATTAGCTTTGCCCGGAGTGTAGTTGATGGTCAAATCGAAATCATTAATTGCTTCAATCCACCTCCTCTGATGAAGGTTGAGATCAGGCTGTGTGAAGATATACTTCAGACTCTTGTGATCAGAAAAGATTTCACAACGGTTGCCAAGCAAGTAATGCCTCCATACTTTCAAGGCAAAGACAACTGCTGCGAGTCCGAGGTCATGTGTAGGATAGTTGACCTCATGCGTCTTCAACTGTCGAGAGGCATAAGAAACAACTTGTTTTTCTTGCATAAGGACCACACCCAATCCTTGCAATGAGGCGTCACAGAATATCTGGAAAGGCTTTGATGTATCTGGAGGAATCAAGACTGGTGTGGAAGTGAGCTTCTCTTTGAGTGTTTCAAAGCTTGCTTGACATGCAGGAGTCCAAAGGTATTTCTTGCCTTTATTGAGGAGATCGGTAAGAGGCTTCGCAATCTTCGAAAAGTTCTGAACGAAGCGACGGCAATAACTAGCCAAACCAAGGAAGCTCCGGACTTCTTTGACATTTACAGGAGGAAGCCAGTCAACAATTGTCTTAATAGTTTCTGGGTTGACGGCAATGCCCTTGGCAGAGATGACGTGACCAAGGTAGGTGACTTGAGGCAGCCAAAACTCACATTTGGAGAACTTTGCATACAGGCGGTTCTCACGAAGCTTGTTTAGGACACACCGAAGGTGTTCTTCATGTTCTTCCTTTGACTTAGAATAGACTAGGATGTCATCCAGATAGACCACAACGAACTTATCAAGATACTCCATGAAAACTGAGTTCATAAGCCTCGAGAAGGTGGCAGGTGCGTTGGTGAGACCGAAAGACATGACCGTGTACTCATACAGGCCATAGCGGGTGGTGAAAGCTGTTTTAGGAACATCTTCCTTGCGAATCTTGATTTGATGATATCCACTTCTCAAGTCAAGCTTAGAGAATACCACAGCTCCAGCTAGCTGATCGAAGAGATCATTAATCCGCGGAAGGGGATATTTATTCTTGATGGTTTTAGCATTGAGAGCCCGATAGTCAACACAAAGTCTATCAGTCTTGTCTCGCTTATTCACAAAGATGGTTGGGCTACCCCAAGAAGAAGTACTGTGCTGAATGAAACCCAACTTCTCTTGTTCATCAAGCTGATGTTTGAGTTCAGCCAACTCAGCAGGACCCATTTTATAAGGCCGCTTGGAGATAGGAGCGGTTCCAGGTTCAAGCTCAATCACAAACTCAACCTCACGATCCGGAGGCATACCTGGCAACTCTTCAGGAAAAACATCTAGGAACTCACAGACCACCAGAACACTCTGAATAGCTTCCATAGCATCATCATTCAGAGCCGCCAAAGAGAAAAGCTGAATTGTAGGAGTCAGACTTGGAGAATAGACTATATGGCCTTCAGGAATTTTCAGAGAAACCGAGCATTCGGCACAATCAATCACAACTGCATTTGCTGTTAACCAATCCATGCCCAAGATAACATCAATGTCAGAGTTGCCTAGAATAATTAAGGAAGCGGGGAACGAAGAACCACCAATCTCAATTTGATTGCCATGGCTGATTTTAGAAGTCCTCATGCTTGAACCAGGAGATTGCACCATGAGGCGAGTTGGTAGAGCATCAGAAGGTAACCCATTACTCTTCGCAAACTTGTATGACACGAAAGAATGTGATGCACCAGAATCAAATAAAACTCTTGCAGGGACTGAGTTAACAAGAAGCATACCCATCACAACTCCAGGTGCATGCTCAGCTTGAGCAACGTTGACACAGTTGGCACGAGCAACAGTAGACCCGGGCTTGGTGTTGATGTTGAGAGCCCGAGGTGGAGGTGCACAAACCATAGAAGAGCTTGCCGCAGGTCTTGGAGGTGGTGGACGAAGAGATTTGTTGTTCATTGGACAGTTCCAATGTTGATGCCCAGTGTTTCCACAAGTGTAACAAGCACCAGGTGGACGTGGAGCAACGTATCCAGGGACTCCGCCAGGCGCTCCAGAGTAGTTGTGGTTGTAGCCCCTGGGAGCAGCAGTGAAGGAGTTTGGTGGCCTTGCTGCGTAGCTTGAAGGTCTTGGTGGAGCCGGGAGCGACGGTGGGGTGTTAGGAACCCACACACAACGCTTAGAAGGAGCTGACATAGCTGAAGAGCTTGCTACATCGCGGTTGTGTTTCTTTGACTCCTCAAACACTTGCCTACTTGCTTCTTCCTGCAGAGCTGTATGTTGGAGTTCCAGAAAAGACGTCGGCCTTGCATGTGTGATTTCATATTTAATCGATGCATTGAGCCCTTGTCTGAACCTCTTTTGCTTCTTCTTGTCATCAGAGATCTCATCGCCACCATACCGAGAAAGGTTCATGAAGTTTCTGATGTAGGTATTGACATTGTCATTGCCCTGCTTGAGGTTGAGAAACACTTCCTTCATCCTCTCCATGACAATTTCTGATAGATATTGCTCTTTGAAAGCTCCAGTGAACTGTTCCCAAGTAGGCTGAAAACCAGTGTAGTTTGCCTTGAGGTAATTCTCCCACCACAGAGCTGCATCTCCCTTTAGAAGGTGAGTGGCACATTTTACCCATTCCTGCTCAGGAACATCAGCAGTCACCAGTAACCTTGACATCTCACGTAACCAATCATCCGCATCAAGTGGCTGATCAGACACCTCAAAGTGGCGCGGGTTGAACTTCAGGAAGCTTTTGATGTCTCCTCGCTTGGGAGGTGGAGGTAGCGGAACAAACTCATTCCTCCTGACACTTTCTTCAAATCGCTGCTGGTTCTGCTGTATTGTACCCAAAGCATTAGCAATACTTGCCAACGCTGCCCCCAGTTTAGGTGGTATGTCCTCCTCAGAACAGCGTGGTGGTGCCATCCTGCGATTGATATAAAACACAAGTCAGTACCATAATGGGGAATAATAATAATCCAAAATAGTACCAAGATGGAATTAACCAAGATTTAAAGGATACAAATTACTAAGATGATATTACAATATCAACAAAGTTCAAAGCACCTAGAAGGTATTAAGCATATCGCACACGACTGAACAAGGAGTGTGGTACACAAACTAACAAAAGAAAAATTTTCCGCAAATTTCGGCATTAAAATACCACTATATGCGCAAAACCACTTAACGAATCAAGATTAGTAACTCTACCAATTCAATATGCAAGAGCGAATGATAAAAGTAGTGGTATGGTCGCGACTCCATCCCCCACTCAAATCATTACTCCGCACATGAATAAGTAAAACACATATCCCAACACCTTCTTTTTAAGATGAACCTAAAGATTAGTAACTACGGAAACGAACACCCCAAACAAGATAACATCGGATAACAAAGAGTAAGACAGATCGCACCGGTATACAATGAATCAGATAGATCGCGTCGGTTTACAAAAGCCTGTCGGTATGGAATGTACAAACAATTGATAACCAAAAGGCAGATAATGATAACATGTTGGATGCAACAGATAGACAAGGAATTCACACACACACATAACCTATGGTACTACAGAACCCAGAACACGTGAATCCTAATTTGAATTTTTAGAAGAGGATTGAAAACGTTACACTTCCTTACGAGAAAAGGGTGGGTGGGTGGGTAAGAAGAAAAATGGAAGCAGTCCTACTCTCATGTTTTGTTTTTCCCTAGTATATATAGCTACCAAAATATTTGCTAGTGTGACAACGACCATTTGGCTGAGACCCTGAAGGGCGGGATGGCTCTGATACCAATTGTAACTACCTCGGTGAATTACGCTCTTAGTTGCATGCCTGGATGAGTGAAAGTGGTTAAAATAGTACGGTGGGGCCCGGGGCCACTCACGGTAGACCTTTCGGCCATCCTAACCACTTTCAGAACATCGGGACAAGAACGAGCGGCGTAATTGGCAGGCGAAGGGATCAACTACATACACAAGTGAGGATGTATGCCAGCCACCATACAACTGTTCACAGAGCCATTCCATCTAAAATAAATAGAAATATTGCAACACCATACGGCAAGATCCAAATATCCTAGATATAGATAATATTTTAGGATAGCTCCTCATACATCAAACATCAGAGTATCAGGCGGAAGCAGAAAACAAGATCCGAGTACGGATAAGAAGCAAATCGGCATAAGATGCCACATAAATAAACACATCCCGCCCACAGATCTCACGGATCCCCGTTCCCGGAATCTCTACACCGAGTGATCGTTGCCAACATCATCCGTCTCCTCCACCCAGTATCCATCTTGCGAATACACCTGTTCATCTGAATCAAACAATTTATCGTGTGAGACCCTAGGGGTACTCAGCAAGTCTTTATGCCTCTAAAGGGGACATAACCTGGGGTGACGCAAATGCAACAAAAGATAATAACTAACAAGTCTATAGATACTCGCTAACCATCCGCCTAACCAATGATAGACGGATGTCCGTTAATTAGTAACAACAGTTATAACAGTATAATTAACAGATCCATCCTCCTTCTCGCTTACCAACGAGAAAGCGGACGAACAACCCATCCGTTGGCAGTTTTATTAACCATTCCATGAGTATTGCACTATTTACTAGTTAGGTACTTAGTCAAATTAAAAGCGGTACTTTAGTTATACTTGTCTATGATTGAGAAACTGTGCTCCAAGTCGTCCATAACCGCGGACACGGCTTTCAGAAAGATTTACCCTACATGGATGCACAAATAGCAACACACACTCGATCAACCTCGGAAAAACCAAATCAAAACCCAATGAGGCATTCACGACAAAGCGATCACAGGATTCAGAAATGTTTCAGGGGGCCACCCCAATAAGCTACCCATAACAAAGTTGGCCGGCTCCGAGACGAACCCAGGGTTTGCGACGACGGCTGTAAACGACTGGGAACCCAAAAGTGTGACTGGGCTTGTCGATACCGGGAAAACGTGGCGCGATCCAAAACAGTACATGTGCTCCACGCACAATCTTAAATAAAGCAGTAAAGCATGGCATAAGTACAGGATAGTAATAAAGCCCCAAACTACGTTGTGGCCCCAAGAAATAAGAATGAATCAAGCTCTGGCTCGGGGGGTCCATAAGTCCTCCCGGATGTGGATAGTGCGAATAGTCAAGGAACAGGAATCAAGTACTCGGGGTCCTACGGGACACAAGTGAGCATGAAAAACCAAATAGCAGATATTGCTCACCGGTGCCACTTTCATTAGTTATCCCATTACTACTCAGGTTAAGTTGTTTAGGTACCTCGTGATCCATCAGACACTCACATACCCTACGCATGCTGTTCTACAACCCGCATGGCTCAAACAACTCCTGTAGTAATGGCTCGTGGGATGGAGGAACAAGCTTCAGTGGGGTTTAAAAATAAAGGCTATGCAGTACTTGGGATTCATTTTGATGCAATCGCGACTCAATGATGCAAGAATAAGATAGAGGCAATAGGTACTATATGTATGCAAGCATGTGGTAGTGCTTGCCTGGCAGCTCAATTGAAGCGAGAGTAGGATCTGGGTAGTGCTCCTGGGGTTCCTGATATATCCCCTGCTCAGCGTCTATTCGAAGAAGAACCAAACAAACAAGGGCCAACATAAATAAAGTGCACAAGCATATGTATTGAAATGCGACAAGCAAACAAGCATGCCATGATGAATGATGCACAATTGCATGGCAATAAAGTAGCATGGCATGGGTGAGGTGTGGGGTACAAGATTAAAGCATTTTATTGAGTTTTTATTCCGGTTTGCTCTCATAACACTTGCTGTATGCTTTATATTTATATGATGCATGCTGCAATGTAGAACAAGGAATGCACAGCTAGAACAGGCTCGTCACGCTGATCGATTTAGACATATTATTTGTTAAATTTGGAGTTATAAAACTAAAGTTATTAATTAATTAAGGAAAAGGGCATTTTATTGTAATTTTAATCATCTCGAAATTTTAAAGTGCTCAAACATTATTTTGAATAGCATATTTGAATTCCTCATATTTTTCTGATTCAAAAACATATATCGTATGTATTATTTGGATTTGTAATATTAAAGTTATTTAAAAACAGATTTGAATTGAATTTAAACAATTTTGAATTTGTTTTGTTAAAACAGATAACCAGGGAAACCTTTTTACACCCAGATGAATTCGACCCACGCCACTGACGGGTGGGCCGCTGCTGACTGGGACATACGCGCGCCGAAAAGGTTTTTCTCACCGCGGCTTTACTTAGCCACGGCGAATGACAGGTGGGGCCGATGGTTAAGGGCCCACGTGCCAGTAGCTGAAACCTGCAGGGGCTGACAGGCGGGGTCGTGCTGGAGCGCGGGTTGAGGGTACAAAACTGCGGGTGCGTTTTTGCAAAAACCCCACAGGCACGGACAGGTGGGGTCTCGAGGAGCGCGGGTTGAGCGGGTGATAAAAAGAGGGGGCTATTTGTAAATCAACCACAGGCCCGTACTGTTGCTCTTCTTTCTCTGAACCGCGGACAGAGCCGTGCTCGTCAGGCATAGCACGGCACGCGGGGAACTCGAACCGGGGACCTGGGGCTCGCGCTCGGGGGCGGTAGCCACTGGGGTAGGCTGAGAACGTTGTTAGGAGGGGGTTGGCCAACTAGGTGAGGCGGGGCATGGCGCAGAGGCGGTCAGACGCCAGCGGCCGACGGTGCACCGAGAGCGCTCGGTGAAATGCCCGGCGAGGCAGAGGGGCTACAGCGAGGAGGAGGATGTCTAGGCGGGAGAGGGACTCACCGCGGGGTGGACGACGGAGGTGGATCGGGCTGGGAGTCGACGGAGGGGCGAGGACACAGACGGCCGACGTGTTTATGGTTTGCGGTGGCGTCAGCGTGCAGCGTCTGCAGGGGCGGTCTCCTTCTCGGCTCCGTGTACGGGGCGACGTAGGGTGCTCCTCCAGCCCTCGCCAACAACCTCCTGCTCGCGTACGCCTCCTGGATCAACGGGAGATGGTGGAGACCGACGGTGGCCGGCGATGGGGTAGATGGTGGTAGGGGAAGACAGGGAGGAAGGGGAGCGGCCTGCGGAGATCTAGGAGAGGACGAGGAGACGTGAGAGGGGGGTAGATAGTAGAGGGAGAGGGGAGGGTGCCGTGGGGGAAAGGTGGAGGAAAAGGTGGTCTCGGCCACCTTTTGCTTCTCCTTCTCCTCACGTGCTCGGGCAGGGCTCGGCCTGGGTGTGGCTGCAGCTGGGCCAGGGCGAGGACATGGAGGAGAGGAGGCTCGGGTGGGGCAGCTGGCAGAGAGAAAAAGAGAGAGGAGGGAGAGGCTCGGGCAATTAGGGTTGGGGTAGGTCGGCTGGTTAGGAGGAGGAGGTAGGGAGAGAGGGGAGGCCTCGACATAGGGTGGTGAGGGTAGCTAGGGTAGGCCCTTGCTGGCAGCGAGAGTGAGAGAGAGAGTGTAGGGCTCGCTATGGGAGGGGTAAGGTGGTGAGTGAGGGTTAGGGTAAGGGAAGGATTAGAGAGAGGGGATTAGGGTAGGGATTCTAGGGGTCACCATGATCAACACAAGCTTGAGCAAGAAGGTTGGTAGAGAGAAGGTGGTGGTAAGGTTTAGCTTAGGGAGGGGTAGAGGGTATGGAGAGGTATAGTAGGGTTTGGTTAGGGTTTTGAGGAGGGGTGATGGTGGTTAGGGTGAGAGGTGACGGTTTTGATGCACATGGCAAGGAAAAGAGATCAAGGTGGAAGAGGATTTAGAGGAAGAGAGAGCTCAAGAAGATGATCCACTCAGAAATCAAATAAAAACCAAAGGAGAGACACATGGTGGTGATGGTTGCATGGCCCAGGCAAAGGCATTAAATGCCATGTTTTAATATTGTACAAACAAAATCATTAACAAGGCAGGATTCCCATGCATTACCAAAGATATGGAATAAAGGCCAAGCAAAAGATAATAGAATTGAATCCATTCCAACCCACATGAGCTAGAGTAAATGCCAAAATAAAATAAAAGCCCATGGTTAATTAGGGTGGTGGAATTATAAGGTGGTGACAAAGAAAGATGGTGGAGTGGAATAAAAGATATGCCCCAACTCAATTTGGGCATCAGGCATTTATCAAGATTCAAATACAATATATCAAGAGCCAAATACAATTAGTAATGCATATGAGAGAAGAACCAAATCAAAAGGGTTTTATATGATGCTCAAATGCAAGGTGGCATGATGACATGAGCATGCTATAATTATGATGCCACAATTATATGTAGGAAGTAGCCATTATATTATTAAACCAAGTAGCATTACAATTGTTAGATAATTGGGATGCTACAACTCTCCCCCACTAAACAGGAATCTCGCCCCGAGATTCTAGGAAGAAGAAGAAGACTCGAAGAGGGTAGGATACTTGGCACGGAGCTCATCTTCACGTTCCCAAGTGGCTTCATCAACGGAATGGTGCGACCACTGCACCTTGGAGAACTTGATGGACTTGTTGCGAGTCCTTCTTTCTGCGACTTCAAGGATTTTGTGGGGTGTTCTTGACAAGACAGATCTTCTTGGAGGTTGATGAGTTCATGGTCCATGGTCCTGCCGGGATCCTTGAAGCACTTCTTGAGTTGAGAGATGTGGAAAACATCATGGACTTTGAGTTTTTCAGGAAGCTCAAGAGCATAAGCAACTTCTCCTCTTCTTCCACGGATTTTGAATGGACCGATGTATCTAGGAGCCAGCTTTCCTTTGATACCAAAGCGGTGCGTGCCTCTCATGGGAGTGACACGAAGGTAAACGAGATCACCAAGGACATACTCCATGTCTGTGTGCTTTCTGTCATAATTGCTCTTCTGGCGACTTTGAGCAACCTTCAGATTTTCAAGAATGATGTGAACCTTCTCCTTCGCTTGAGTTACAATGTCGAGGCCAAACAATGTTCTTTCACCTGCGCCCAACCAACCAATCGGAGTTCTGCATTTGTGACCATAGAGAGCCTCAAATGGTGCCATCTTTAGACTTTTCTGGAAGCTGTTGTTGTAAGAGAATTCAGCATAAGGAAGACATTCTTCCCACTTCATGCCGAAAGAGATGACGCAAGCACGGAGCATATCTTCCAGAATCTGGTTGATCCTTTCAACTTGTCCTTGCGACTGAGGGTGGTAAGCTGTGCTGAAGTTCAATTTTGTTCCCAAAGCATTTTGGAAACTTCCCCAGAACTTGGAAGTGAAGATGCTTCCACCGTCTGAACTGATCTCAAGAGGAACCCCATACAGAGAGACAATTCTATTGATATAGAGCTCCACCAACTGAATTGCAGAAATTGTTTCCTTGACTGGAAAGAAGTGAGCCACTTTGGAAAGCCTGTCGATGACAACAAAGATTGCATTGTTGCCCTTCTGCGACCTTGGAAAACTAGTGATGAAGTCCATCTCTACTTTCTCCCACTTCCATTCCGGAGGTTTCAATGGCTGTAGAAGACTGGAAGGTTTCTGATGAACAGCTTTAACTCTACGGCAGGCATCACACTCCGAGACATACTTGGCACAATATCGTTTCAACCCAGGCCACCAATATTGTGTTTTTAAGTCCATGTACATCTTAGTGCTGCCAGGGTGGATAGAAAGAACAGAATCATGCGCCTCCTTGAGAACTTGCTCTCTCAAACCCGGGTAGTTCGGAACAAACATCCGGTGTTCAAAGAAAAGAGTGCCTTGGTCGTCGACGTGGAAGGACTCATACTTCGGAAGCTGAATGTTGGAGATGATGTTTTTAGTGTAAGGATCACCAAGTTGAATGGAGCGAACTTTTTCTTCCAAGAGAGGGGTTGCCAGAAGGTTCAGGAGATAACCTTGATCCACAATTTCAAGGTTGAGCTTGCGGAATTCCTCGCACAAGAGAGGTTGCTGTTCTTCCACCATGAGGTTGCTGACATAAGGTTGAACAAAGGATTGCTGTTTTCTCCCTAGTAGCAACAACACATCTAGTACCTTAGAGATTTCTTTCACTTCCCCAGATTCCTAGAGGCATGAACCCACTATCGAGCATAAATACTCCCTCTTGGAGTTGCTAGCATCTACTCGGCCAAGATAGCTACTAACAACGGAAAGCATGCAAGATCACAAATAACATAGACATGATAGAATCAATAATCAATCTGAAATAGCATCTCAATATCTATCGGATCCACACAAACACAACATGTAAGATTACAAATAGATGATCTTGATCATGAACGGAGCTCACAAGATCTAAACATGGTGGCACAAAGGAGAAGAACCAAACATCTAGCTACTACATGGACCCGTAGTCCAGGGATGAACTACTCACGCATCACACCGGAGGCAGGCATGGTGATGAAGAAGGCCTCCAGGGTGATCTCTCCCCTCCGGCAGGGTACTAGGAAGAGCTTCAGATCCCTCCCGATCTAGGGATGGAGATGGCGGCGGCTACAGACTCTTTTGTGGAATTTTTGATCGGGTACTTAGGGTTTTCGTCCCGGAGGCAATATATAGGCGAATGGGCAAGGTCGGTGGAGTACCAGGGGGCCCACACCCCCTAGTGGCGCGACTAGGGCTGGCTGCGCCATCACCAGGTGTGGCCGCCCTGGTTCCCCTCTTCATCTCCCCTCCGGACTTCGTATTCCTTCTGGTGAAATATTGACTTGGGCTTTTGTCCGGTCCAATTCCGAGAATATTTCCTTACTAGCTTTTATGAAACCAAAAACAACAGAAAACATGCAACTGGCACTATGGCATCTTGTTAATAGGTTAGTTCCAGAAAATGTGTAAAAATACTCCAAAGTGTGGACAAAGCATAAGAAAGTAAATATAAAACAAGCATGGAACATCAAAAATTATAGATATGTTTCCAACATATCGATGACAAAAACAAAAACTAAAATGCAAAGGAAGACAAACAAAATGGAAGTTGATACTTACCTAGCGTTCACTGCGTCGTCTGCGATCGCTCGTACCACCACCGCCTGCGAGGTCGTCCATGATTGCAGCACCACGAAACACCCCCTGATCAAAAGCTCGGCTTGCATCGAATGAAGCTAAATCGTACGGAAACCGCTAGAGCGGTCCCAAGGCTACTACGACCACACCGCAGTGCGGGAGGCCAGGTGCTTGTCGTGTCTTACGCTGTTTAGCACGCTCTCTCCTCTACCAAGCAAGCCACCGTGGTCAGTCGCATTGCCAGCACCGGGTGTGTACATCGGACTGATGCATGCAGCCGAAGACGGGAGCAAGATAGAAGAGGAAGAGGTGACAGAAGAGAAGGGCTACATCTGATAGCCACCCGCGGCACGTGTTTTATACTGTGTCTACATCGTGAGAACCCACACACACCTAGTATCTACAATGCTAGCTCCTATGTCACAACCTCGCCACGAGAATCCACCTAGTGTCTATACTGCTAGCTCCCGCGTCAGGGACTCGCCGTGAGAACCCGCGGGCACGTACCGTCTATGATGCCATCTTCCATGCCGAGTGAGGTATCATGCTGCCAGCTTATTCTTGCATGGGATCCCATACGAGGCCTCGCTACAAGACCTCACGTACGTCTACGGTTTATGCTGCCAACTATGTTTTCCACCCATGATCAACCACATCGCGTGCGGTCTATGCTGACGTGCGATACAGGTTTACGTTGCCACATTGGCTCTGGATGGATACTTTGTCTATGAGAAGCCGCGACCGAACTGGTCTTACGACACCACGTAGACAGTAGGCGGGACCCATGTCTGCAGAAACACATGTTCAAAGAAAGGCCACAACACCACGTCGAAACCGAATGGACCCCACGTCCGCGAGAGTACACGGTCGACACGGTCCATGCTACCACGTAGGATCCGATTGAGGCCCGTTTCTGCGAGAGTCCATGGGCTGCACATGCTCACGAAACCACGTCGGCTCAATGCGGGCCCCGACACCCATGGGTGTGGAGGCGTGTCACACCGAAAATACCTCTCATCATGCGTGTTCCAGCCCCTAGATGCTGACGACGGGCCCATGTCATGTGTGCGGCTCATCGTCCAACGACGTGGGGAACGAGAGTGCGCGGTACACTCATCCACGGTATGGAATCTTTTTCCCTGACCCGCAGCGGGACCCGTCTCACGAGATAGCAAGGCTCCGTTGCAATGTCGCCACATGTCCTTCTAGGCCTCCATCTCATGGGTGAAAAGAATTGGGATAACATGGATAGCAGTTTGAGGCGAAACAATCTAGCGTTTTTATTTACTCCTAATATGTTGCAAATATGTGGGAATTTGTATCAATAAACTACAAAGTTTATGTATGCATTTTACATGCATCACTGCCAAATCAGTCTTTGATGGGCCCTACTAACCAACAGGTGCGGAGCCCTATCTCCTTCCAAACGGCTCTCAACTAGAGCGATGTAGCCCACTATCACCGACGCGTGGGCCAGGGGATGACAGGCACCCCACCGTCCGGCGACTCGGGGCAGGAAAGGTCACGTGAGCTCTCCATAGTGGGGAACCCCATGTTGCGAGCCCTACCTCCCCAGTAGATCCAGGATCCTCCGTGATGGTTCCGCTTGTCCTCCCGTGCGTCCATCCCATGACTAGAAAGAATCAGGATGACATGGATAGCAGAATTGACCAAAACTTTCATGCGCTATTATTTACTCTGATTCACACTCACATTCTAAAAGATAAACTCTTAAGTTTGTGATCCTATAGTTTCAAATATATGTGTACATGTCTAGAACTTATCCCACGACAATGATCAACATAGGTACCTTGATTTACTTCGATATATGTTGCATTGCTTCTTGATACTTGACATATCCCAAGGTGAAACATTACGTTAGCCTCGTGACATGCACTCTTTTACTCATACCATATTATTGATTTTCCTATAATCAACAGATTGATCAGGTGTCCGGCCTGACGATGATGAACACCATAATACATGAGTAAGCCCAGAGTATATCTCTGCATTGTCAGGAGTGCAAATTATCACAACTACACCAGACAAGACATTGGCATATTATCCATTTACGAAAATGTTTGAAAGATCTCGTCGAGTCCATATCATATCCAAGTCTATATGTGTCTTGAGGTACAATGATATTATAGTAATGGTAATACTACGAAAACAATATTGATGATGAGTTTCATGGTATATCAAAGTGGGTATATCCATCGTCGTTGTTCTTTCAACAAATCCGATCTCATATATCATCGGCAACCTATAACACTTTGTATTTGCCTAATAGTGAGGAAAACAAGACTATCAATGATACATGAAATAGTCTTAGAGGTGAGACTAGGGATTCTAAATGGTGTTTATAATTCTACAAATGTATTAGAGTTTTCCTCCAAATTCTGATTATTCGGAACTCGTACAATTGTAGTACAAAAAAATAAACTTAATCAGGAATAGGAAATATAGAATAATATAACTTATTATTTCCTCTAAGGGTATATTTCCAATAGATCTCGCGCTCAATTGCATTCCCTCGCTCCACTCTACATTTCTACCCTATAGATTCACCTCCCTCACTCTCTCGTGGTCGCATGTAATTCTAACCCTAGGGCTTGGCAATGGTGGCATCGCCGTGGTCTAGCGTTGCTATAGTGTCAAGGTAGTGCTGAGTACGTTCTAGACATCTCCTTGCCACTGGTGTGGCAGGTGCAAGTCGACACACTCTTGGTTTAGTGCTCCCTGTATGGTTTCGTAGTAGAAAACAATTTATTCCCTAGCAACAAGAACAATATAGCCAAGATCTACCCTATGCAAATGTAAGGTAACTAAGAGATTCGGTGTTCATACTTTTGAATGCTGAAAACGTTACGTTTCAATGGACGTCGATGATGTATTTGTATGGTAATGCGAGGTCGTGTAGGCTTAGAAGCGATTGAGTGATTGAGTGCTACAACTGGTAGCAGCTCCACAGTTCTACACACATCTGGTGTATAAGACGTCCCTTGGGCACCGGTCCAGTGAAGTAGCGGAAGAAGATTGATCCGGACCAAGATACCAGCAGCACGACAGCGTGCGTATGGTGGAGAATCTCAAACCCCATATGCTCTTTCCAATATTACGGAACCATATGTGAGGGAGAGAGGGAGAGAGGGGAGAGAGACAAATGCCTCAAGGGAATTATGTGCTCCTCCTCTCCCATGCCCCTCTTTATATAGGGAAGGGGCGGGGGCCAAGGGAGGTGGGGCGGCGCCCTAGGTTGTCCCTCACTCCAAACCCTAGGATCCCCACCCCCACCTTATCCAAAGGGGGCGGTGCCCCCACATGGGCCCTCCTCTGGGAGCGTCCCATTTAGGTGGGTTGCCCCTAAAATATATAATATAATATATTTTTAATATTAATTCCATTAATTAATATTAAATACATATTATTTAATTCCCTTCACTCTAAAACACCTTTTGGATCACTCCGAACAACCTTAAGATCCACACAGAACATTTACGGATCCGTCCTCTCCTTTCTCCAACAATCTCAAATCAAGCCCTACGCGTCATCTACCCTTAAGTGTGCCACCCTACGGTTTGGGAATGTGAAGACCTGACCGAGACATCTCTCTGATCAATGACGAACAACAAGATCTAGAAGCCCATGATAGCCCCATGCATTCCATGAATTAACTTGATCGCTTGCACCTTAAACATCGAGTCTCATTCCCTTTGCTACACGATACCTGGTTTGTCTAAGATATGATATTCGGTATCTCTATACCTAGTTTGATCTTGTTATTGACAAACACATTTACTCGTTCCCGTGATATTACATTCTCGTGACCTAGTCACATGTTTCTAGACTTTGTAGATGTAATCTCATGGAGTGGGCCCATAGTATCTATCCATCACGCGGATGGGAAAACCTCGATATCGATACCTATAGCTCAACCTATACATTTGGAATACCTAAGATACACCTATATGATCACCTTGTTATGGTGTGACGATTGCTGCAGTCAAGGCAGCCTCCACTGATAGTGATTAGATATGATCTCATGATCAAAGGATTGGGTTACTACTTTTCTCTAGTTATCACAATATTGAACTTTGTGACTGGACCTCATTGCAGTACTTTATGTTGGGTGTATTTCCATCGTAGCATTCACTTAATAACATGACCCCATTGTCAATTGACATAAATGTCCATGATCGGGAACCTCGATCATCAGTTGACCAATGAACCAGTTGACTAGAGGTTACTAGGGACTTGGTTTGTTTACATACCACACATGTACTAATGTTTCCGCTTAATACAGTTATAGCATGATATAAAACTTATTAGGAACATTTAAGATATGACAAGAAAACATCTTTATTATTTGCCTCTAGGGCATATCTCCAATAGTCTCCCACTTTCACTAGAATTAATAATCTAGTTATTTCTTTGTGCATTTAACACCTATGGCATTCCGGTGTTGTCCACATGCATTGCTTGTGGCAAACCTAATCTCCAAAACTGACACTTTTAGCTTTGTGTCTGTGCATGTCCTTATGTCACTACACATCACTCATTAGCTAATGAGATAACATTGTATAAATTTAGTCTTCTGGCGAGACCTTAAATCCTTAGCCAAAACTATGTTGACACTATTGTCGTACAATAGATCTTAATAGTATAGCCCACTTGAAACTGCACCTAGTTTTGTAATAAAATACTTGATATAAATGCCCTCCTATGCTGCTAGATGAGTCATATACTCAGTAGTCATTGTAGTATCCGTCACAATGTTACAACATTGGAACTAGTCCAAATCCATCATGAAACTTTCTTCCATCTCACTGTGCCACCTTCTTTCTTAACACATAGCCTAAATTGAGATAAACTTCATTCGTATATGTGACAAAAATTGTTTCAATGTAACACATTACAATGAATTGTTTCTTCAAATCTACATACAAAGCATATTCTTGGTTCTTCCAAAGTACACAAGAATATCATTACTGTTGTACAACGATCATCTTATGAATCACTATGGTATATGATCCTAACACTCAGAGCATAGGACTCAACTAGATATGTACATATCATGGCATTCATGATTAATCAAATCATTCATAAGGTTTCACTTACCAATTGTCAATACAATTGAACTTGCTTCCATGTGGCAAGAACTTTTCTTGTCCTTTGCATATTGAACAAATTCAATATTTCATTATGTACTTTGGCATAACTATATTATCATTTCAATCTATCTGTATAGACTTTGATGTCTAATATTCTGGTTTTGCCTAAGTCTTTCATCAAAATCCAATTTTAATGAATTTCTTAATACACGTTAAAATAAAGATACATCACTTCCAATCAAGAAAATGTATTTTACATAAGGCATTGGAGGTATGTCTTAACGCTCCCACTTACATTCTTGTAAACACAAGCATCTTCATTGTTTCTGATGAAATTAAACTCTTTAACAAATTCATCACAGTGAAGATTCCAACTCCTTGATGCTTACTTCAACTATTGAAGTTTGCATATATTTTAGCACCCTTTGATTTAAAAAACCTTTTGACAATGTCATGTACACATCCAAGGTAACATTATACTAGAAGAACATTGATTTGTTTATTGAACTACCATATCTCAATATGTAGTGGTTGCTACAGTAATCCGTATAAACTAAATATCATTGTGAAAGATGAAATCGTGTTACAATCAACTCTTTGGACTTTGTTGTAAATGTATTTCTGACATGTTGACCATTTCACACATGTAAACATCCATGTAGGTTTCTTTATAGATCCACTTATGCTTTTAAAAGCTTCACGCCTTCATGAGGGTCTACGAAGTTCATAACTTGATTTTCATATATGAGTACTATCAAGAATTCTTATGGCCTCTAGCCATTTAACGGAGTTAGGGATCATCATCGCTTCTTTGCATATAGTCGATATATCATTGTCAAACAACAAAAATTTCTCTTCAAATCTTGTTATTTGATTAGCACCTGATCCACATTGTTCAATAGGAACTTAGATTTCTAGAACTACAATTTTTACTGAAATGGTAGCCATGAGCATTATTGATGCCTCCGGAACTATTTCTGGTGTTATGCTACTCTGATCCTATCACGTAGGTTCAAATAACCTCATTAAAATTTCTATTGTCCTCCCACTTAATTTTATATGGAAAATTCTTTATCAAAGAACTCGTCGGTTTAGCGACAAACACTTTTGTCTTTAGTGTTACTATGGAGGAATTCCCAATGATTGCTTTGGGATAACCTACAAAGACGTGCATATTCAATTTTTTTTGGTTTTGTAAAGATTTTACAGATGCCTTGCATATCAAAAATTAAGAAAGGATAAATTAGGGTCTACGCCTTGCTATTTCAATGGATCATGACGTTGCTCTTTTCAGTGTAAAAGCGATAATCACTATAGGATAATATTTTAAATGATAATGTAGTTTTATATTTGATCTTACCAAGTCAAACTCGGTTTGACTATATTCTCAAAACATTCCATACTACTATGGTGTTTCGGGAAGCTCAAGTTTATGAAACAATTTCTTAACTTTCAGATGTTTTCTAAACTTGTAACTCAAATATATTACTTTATGATCTAATGATAATCTCTTTATTTTCTTGTTACAGTGATTTCTACTTCACACTAAAACCTTTCAACATGTTTCAAATATCTTATACTTCTTCCACATTAAATAAATATACTCATATAATTATTCAAGTCTTCAGTGGAAGTATAAAAGTAGAATAATCCACCACACAATGTTTTGAATAATGGAACACATACATCAATATGTATTCACTACAAGAAAATTTGGCCTTTACAATGGACGATTTTCATGGTTGAAGGCCTATTTTTCATGGTTAAAAAATCATGTACGACAGATGGCCTTCGTGATATAAGCCCCGTCACAAACGATTCTACCATGGTTTTTTCCCAACCGTGGAGAATCACACCCTTCATCCATGAAAGGTTGTGTCATCATAGATCCATTCGCTAGCCGCCTTGACTACTGATGTCATGCAAACTTCCATGTGGAAAATGCTGTTAACGCCTAGTTACCACCATTAATGGTAATAGAAACCATGGTAGAAGCTAGGCCCAGCCAAGGCCTGCTAATTATTAAGTGGGCCGGCCCATGAGGAGAGCCCAATAAGAATACGACCCTTTACTTTGTTTCCTGCATTGTTTGAAATAGGCTCAGTACTGCAGCCAACTTTGGCCTGTAAACTTTCAGGACCGATACTTTTTTTTGGCCTACATAAGATCCAAGTTAGCCCAACACTATGCAACAGTTGAGGCGTGCACCACAACGGCCCAATACTATTTAGGCTTGGTGTCAATCTAGCCTTTTATTGTTTAGGTCTTTTACCATTCAGACCTGTTGCTGTTCCATCCTTTTAGGATTTTCACCCCGTTTCTGTTTAGGCCTTTTAGTGTTTGGGCTTTTGGGCATTCATGCATGTACTATTCGGCCTGTTACTATATTGGCCTGTCACTGTACTAGTCTTTCATTGTTCTGGCCTTCTACTGTTCTGGCCTTTTCATTTTTTTAGCGTATTATGGCCTTTTACTATTCTGGCATTTAGAAGTTCCGGCCTTCTACTATTCTGACCTTAGGAGTTCCAGCCTTCTACTATTGAGGCCTTTCACTATTCTGGCCTTCCACTATTCAGGCCTTTCACTGTTTTGGTCTTCTAATGTTCTGGCCATTCACTATTCTGGCCTTCTACTGTTCTTGACTTTAGAGTTCTGGCCTTCTACTGTTCCGACCTTCTATTGTTCTCCCCTTTTAATATTCATCTTTGGACCGTCCATGTTCATGTTGTTTCAATGTTCGACATGTTAGTGCTCCAGCCTATTATTGTTTTGGCCTTTTTTAGTAACGCCTATTTTTTGCAGAACAACACAGGAATGTCAAGACATCTTTTAATAAACACACAAATTTAAACTACTTATTACACAACAATAAAACTTTATTTCAATAGATTATACAACAAGATCGACATTCTAGAAGATAAAAAAGTGTTAGTATCATAAATAAGAGATCGGTACATGGCGATTCGCTTCAATGTATCATCTGTCCTCTTCTTCAACATTTCAGCTATAGATCTAAGAGCAGCTACACCCTTTCTTTCTGCATGCAATATAACATTTATATATTTATCACCTGTAGGAGTTGTTCTAGGTGGACTTTTAAGTAAGTTGTTCGCTTCAGAAATGCAATGGGAGGATGAATGGGAAGAGGGATCACAACTTTTAGTCCCGCCTTCCGAGGACTCCTGCTTTGTTTTAACTATAGCGTGCTAAAATATGATAAAAGAGGTTAACACAAAGAACAAGGGAAACGAGTATTATTATATAAAGTAGAGATCATTTAAAGTAAATATGAACTTAAAGTAGCACGTTCATGCTGACAGTAGCTACCTCTCAAGCGGGTGCTACTCCTGGTCAATTTGCCAGAACAATTCGAGCCGACTAGCTGAAACTCTGGTCCTTGTACTCCATTGTCATTTCTCTACATTAAGGCAGGACATTTAAAACCCAGTTAGCTGGTTTGGAAGGATGAAAACTCTTGAAAAACACCAAAAACATAACATTAAAGATTACCAGATGTATGATTCAAATTAGATAGCTGGTGATGGCTGTGATATACAACACTTTTTAGCAATATAAATTGTGTCATTTGCCTATCATATCATGCCCCATCTAACTATTGCTATGCTTAATATGCATGATTACTTGATTTTGTTAAATTCAATATGAGCCCTTGCACATTCAGTAGTTTAGGTAGAATTTTATCCCTCTTCCTTGTATTTGACATGTGTGTAGGTGTTGATGATGATTATGGACAAAACAAAGGAAAAAGGAACAAAGAGAGCATAGTATGGAGGAGCTGCAGGGACCAGACTTAGCCATTTGAGAGGTTGGAAAAGTGATTTTCCAACTTCTCAAAATAAATATCTAAGACCATAGGGTTGTAGCCCTCGATGATACGAACTCAACGAGCCCAAGAACACCCAAAATGGAGTTCGTATGAAGAAACGGCTGCCAAAATACTAAAGCATGCAAAGAATTTAACGAGCAACTATACGGCCAAAGCTATATTGTTGGTCGTATAGCTCCGTCCGTACAGTTGCCAAAAAGGTCGGGAACGACGGGATTTCACCCCCGAAAAGCTTCAGAACCTTCCCTAAGTCATATGACGGTATTGGGGAACCCTAGGGCACCCCCAAGGCCTATATAAAGGAGGAAGGACCCAAGGAAGCCACGACATATACACAAGACACCATATACAAGATCTAGATCCCATCTACCGCTTCCACGGCGGCGCCCTGCCGCCGTGCCGCCTCTATAGCTTCTACAGCTCCACCAAGATCTAGATCTCCATCAACACCATCAAGTCATCCAAGCAAGAAGAGGAGGAGAAGGAGGATGCCGCCATCACCACGCTGACGCCACCATCACCGCGCCATCATCACCATCTCTATCGCTGCTACTCCTTCATCCTTCCCCATCCCGATCTTCATGATGGGTTATAACATGACTTGAACCCCCTTTTATTAATGTTATGATGATTTGAGTAATTGAAGTGTGGTGTGTTCTTATTAATTAATATGTTTGTGCTTTCTCTTTACATTGTTCTATTCATGATATTATTCTAGTGATTGGAGAAGTCCAATCCATTGTTGCGGAGTTTACTAGGGATTCACGGAGTGTCAATTTTTTATCATTAGTCTCTACTCGTTCCATGGGCCTGATAAGTCCATGTGTAGAACTAATAGGCTATTTGCTATAAGTGATTTGCGGAGGCAATAGCAGCTTATGATGCACCGCCCATTAAGATTTAATTTCCTCAAGACCAGTCATGATATAGATAGGTATAGTATTGCGAATTGCTTGACCCCAAAAGTGACATATGGGATTTCGTGTGACTAGCACACTTGCTTAGGAGTACGGTTGTCCATATAACTTAATGCCTTTGCTCTGGTTTACCTTGACTGGTCATGTTACCTTAATACACTATTCTCTTACGGATGACCCATGTCCGGAGAGTGTCAGGGGGATGACCCCCGGGTAGGCCAAGACATGTTCAGCTGGCTGGCTCCAAGACAAGGAACCACAACCGGGTGGAAATCCCCACTCGATGCGCATTCGAGTGTCCCTGGCTGGCCCATCTAGCCAGGTGTCCAGAAGAACCGACTAGGAGGCCACTCCTAGCCGCCCGCCTCAGATCCGCTGGCCAAGGTACGATAGAGGTGATGCTCCTTGCTGAGCACATCTATGACCAGACAGGATGGCTCGCCCGGTCGGCACTACTGGAAAACTGCGCCAAAGCTGGAGGCTGACGAGTAAAGCACCAGATGACGCGCAAAGTGCCAGCTGACGGAGAAAGCGCCAGCTGACGAGTAAAGCGAGGGCCCTGGACACTGTAGCGCTGTCCTCCTGTACTGGAGGCTTGACTGGACTCGGGCCTACCGTTCGGGCCCGTCCAGCCAACCCAATTTGTAAACCCAAATCCAAACAGTAAACCCTAGAGCCCACTTTGTAAACCACCTCTCTCGACCAGTATATAAGGGGAGGTAGTGCTAGGGTACTAGGTAGACAATTACAAGTTAGAAGTTCTCAAGATTGGACATGTTGAGTAGTTCCTCTTCTTCCTCTAGCCAAGTGCATCTAGGGAAACAACTCAAGGAGCCCTGTACTGGGCATTCGCCCCCTGATAGTAGATCCTTGCAGGAGTAGGAGCGTTACCTTGACAAGAGGGCTCCGAACCTAGGTACATCGCTGTGTTTGTAGTATTTGTGCCCAACCCGTTGCGAGTAGCCACCGATAGCATCCTGATTATCCCCTCTCATGCCATCCCCAATGGCACTGCCATGTTCCACACCACGACAGTTGGCGCCCACCATGGGGCATAGCGCTTTGGCTGGGGTCATCTTTCGCACGGGACTTCTGCTCGTCGCCGGTGATCGAGTCGCCTCCGGCCTCGTCCTCACCTTCGGCTCATTTGACTGCGTCCTCGACAACGTGTCCTGCTTCAATGGGGAAACCTTCCCAAGCGGTGGTTCCATCATGCACTTCAACAAGCATCGCATCTACGTCGCCACCGTTGCTGAGACCTTCCCTCGCGGGGTCATCACCATTTTCGGTGCACCACCTGGCTTCTCCGCTTCGCGCGCCCCCAGCGGCAGCACCGAGGTCATGATGGTGGGCTCGAGCGAGAACCGCCGCCCACCTCTAGAGCGCAACGGAGAAGGTCGCGACGCCACTTCGCACATCCAGGACCCGCTCACCACATCCATAGAGCACCTCCGCAACCCCATCAACCCCATCGAGGCAGATCCGGCAGTGGTTCCGGTGACGCTGGAGGCTACCCGCCAGAGCCTCCTAGAGGAAGCTGGCAAGGTGGTAGCCGCCCAACGACGAATGGACGCGACCATGCACGAGTACAACATCGTGCACGGATTCGCCCGCTTGCCCGACACTAGCCGCCCGGCCTAGCCCCAGGGCCGAAACCTTGGTTCAGAGCTAGATCGTGCCGCTGAACCGCGTACGCTCGTGGTACAGCCGGTCTATAGCACCCCTCGCCAAAACATGAGAGCTGCGGAGGCGACCATCGCCGAGATGAGCCACCTGGAGTGCGAGGAGCTGCTCCACCAGCAAGCACGTGTCCAGCTCCTCGTGGTCACGGCAAACAAGCAGCAGGCCAAGGCAGAACTTAGCCTAGGCGGCAACAACATGACCCAACCACTTTGCCAGATGGTGGATCCGGCTGCACGCGCCAGCAAGGCCTCCTCCCCGAACGACGTGAGGCCAAACAACCGTCCACGCGGCGGATCAACAGGTCGTGGGCACAACCCCCGTGATGCCGCGACCGTCACCAGCCAAAACCGCAAGCCGGCTGACGAAGCCGGAAAGGGCCACATGCCGCCCAAGTCCCGCCTATCCGGCCGGCTGGGACCGCTCGAGCTGGAAGAACCACAAGACGCACGCGCGCGCATCGACCTGCTGGTCCAGTCACACGCGCTGGAAGAAGAAAGCCCGGCCGGTCCAAGATGCTTCAGACCGTGCATCCGGAATGAACCGTTTCCAAAGGGATTTTCGCTCCCAAGGGACACGCCAAAGTACAACGGCACGGTCAAGCCGAAGGACTGGCTGGTGGACTACACCACGACGGTAGGTATAGCAAACGACAACCGTCGGGTAGCTATGCACTACGCCCACCTCATGCTCCTCGACTCGGCCAGGACATGGCTCAACAGCCTCTCCGACAACATCATCAACACTTGGATCAATTTCGAGCAGGCATTCATCCGCAACTTCACCGGCACCTACAAATGCCCAGGCCAACCCAGCGAGCTCGCCCTTTGCATGCAAGGCCAGGACGAATCCGATCGCTCCTATATCACCCGGTGGACGAGCATGCACAACTCCTACAAAGGGGTGCATAAGCACTAGTCGGTCGACTTCTTCGTCAATGGCTGCAGAGACGGCACTATGCTCAAGCACAAGCTTCGCCGGGTGGAGCCTACCACCATGGCGTAGACCATGGCCATCGCGAACAAGTATGCCACTGCTGACGCGGCAATGAAAAGATCCGTCCGGGTGGACGGCCAGGGGCAGATCATCATTGACGTTGCTGTGGATCGGCACCAGCCGGAGGGGAACGACCACAACCCCAGGCGGCATGACAACCGCCACGGCAAGAGAAAGGACAACCAGCCGGATAACCATTATGGTTCCAGGCAGGTGGCGGTGGTGCAGGAGGATCCGGCTGCAGGCAGAAGCTAGAGACAGAAGCCCGATGACCGGACTCCAAGGCCCAAATACACCATCAAGTCAATTCTTGATGGGCCATGCAAGTTCCACAGCAGTGGCAACAAACTGGCTACACATACAACGCACTAGTGCACCTGGACAAAGAAGATGGCGGACATTGCTGGCGTATCGGCTGCGTAGGCACCACCCCCCCCAGCCGGTGGACTGCCAAGCGACCGCAATAACCAGGGCCGAAGGGAAGATGACGATGACAACTACCCCCGCTAGGTGGGAGACTACCACATCTTCACCATAGAGCCGGAAACCAAGCACAACAAGAGACGCTGTGAGGCAGAGGTGAACACGATCGTCCCCCCGTCCCCAGTACCTCAACTGGTCGGAGCAAGAAATTGCATGGAGCCAGAAGGACCAGCCGTCTGTGCTACCTCACCTAGGCACTTACGCGATGGTCCTAGATCCCATCATCGTCTCCAAGAAGCATTCCTGCAAATTCTCCTGCGTCCTTGTAGATGGTGTGAGTAGCATCAACCTCCTGTACCGTAGCTCGCTAGACCGGCTCGGTATCAGCGAGTCACAGCTGGAACCATCAAGCACCTCCTTCCACGGAGCCATTCCGGGCCCATCGCATTCACTCATTGGCAAGATCTGGCTGGATTTCATCTTCATCATGGAGGATAACTTTCGCCGCGAGCCTATCTAGTTCGAGGTGGTCAACCTCTCCAGCGCGTATCACGCAATCCTGGGGCGCCTGGCGCTCACCAAGTTCATGGCGGTACCACACTATGCGTAACTCAAGATGAAGATACCAGTGACAAAGGGTGTCATCACCGTGGCCGACTGCTACAGGCGGTCCATGGAGTGTGCCACAGACGGCTCCAAGCTAGCAGAGGCCATGATCATCGTGGAAGAAAAGCGCGTTATCATGCAAAACATGGCAGCCCTATAGAAGGATATGCTGGCTGGCGAGCCGAAGCCGGCCGAAGAAGCACAATTCAAGCCATCCAAGGGAACCAAAAAGATCCTGCTGAACGAAGCTGAGCCGGACAAGTTCGTCTTGGTCGGAGAAGGCCTCGACAGCAAATAGGAAAGCATGCTCATCAACTTCCTCCGTGAGAATCAGAACATCTTTGCATGGTCCCCCAAGGACATGCCAGGTGTTCCGAGGGAGCTCGCTAAGTACTCCTTACATGTCAAGCCAGATGCAAAGCCTGTCAAACAATCCCTACGACATTTTGCTGAAGAGAAGAGAAGAACCATCGGTGAACAAATCACCGGACTCCTCATAGCCGGATTCATCATGGAGGTTTTCCACCCGGAATGGCTAGCGAACCCAGTGTTGGTGTTGAAGAAGAACAAAACCTAGTGCATGTGTGTTGACTACACAAGCCTCAACAAAGCATGCCCCAAAGATCCATTCGCCTTGCCAAGGATAGACCAAGTGATCGATTCCACGGCCGGCTGCGAGCTGGTGTCGTTTATGGATGCGTATTCCGGCTACTACCAGATCCGGCTGAACCCCGCTGATCAAATAAAAACAACATTCATTACTCCTTATGGAGCCTACAGCTACACCACCATGTCGTTTGGGCTGAAGAATGCTGGGGCAACATACCAGCGCTGCATGCAGAAACAGACACAGATCGGCAGAAATGTACACGCCTACATCGATGATGTAGTAGTCATGACCAAGGAACGCCAAACACTCCTTGAAGATCTGAAGGAAACATTCACCAACCTCCGCTGGTTCTAGATGAAGCATAACCTGGAGAAGTGCGTGTTCGGTGTCCCAACCGGCCAGCTCCTCGGTTTTCTCGTATCAGAGCAAGGAATCGAGGCAAACCCGACGGGACGTCTAGAAGTTCACCGGATGCCTGGCCTCCCTCAGCCAGTTTATCAGCCGACTGGGCGAGAAAGCACTTCCACTGTACCAGCTCATGAAGAAGACGGACAAGTTCGTTTGGACGTCGCAGGTGGATGAAGCTTTCCATGACCTCAAACGCATGCTCACCTCACCGCCCATACTGGCGGCACCAGCGGCAAAGGAGCCAATGCTGATGTACATCGTAGCCACCAACCGGGTCGTCAGCGTGGTGCTGGTGGTGGAGAGGTCAGAAGAAGGAAAGGCACAGCCGGTGCAGTGACCAGTGTATTATCTGAGTGAGGTACTCTCGCTCTCGAAGCAGAACTACCCCCATTACCATAAGCTGGTGTATGGCATATACATGGCCACCAACAAGTTGAAGCACTACTTCCAAGAGCACTCCATCCGGGTGGTGGCGCTAGCGCCACTTTCAAAGATCATCGGCAATAGGGACACCACGAGACGAGTGGCAAAATGGGCAATAGAGCTCGCCGCCCACAGCATACAATACGAGCCAAGAACGGCGATCAAGTCTCAAGCCTTGGCTGATTTCCTGGTTGACTGGGAAGAAAAGCAGTACCTGCCGCCTTGCCTTGACTCCATGCATTGGAAGATGCACTTAGACGTATCCAAGATGAACGGGGGGCTTGGAGCCGGAGTGGTCATTACCTCTCCCAAGGGAGACCGGCTCGAGTATGTGCTATGGATCCATTTCCGCGCGTCCAACAACGTCGCTGAGTACGAGGCGCTCGTCCATGGCCTAAAATGGCAAAAGAGATCGGCATCCGGCGCATCCTATGCTTTGGTGACTCAGATCTGGTGGTGCAACAAGTGTTAGGCGATTGGGACGCCAGGGACACACATATTGCTCTATATTGCTTCTTCGTACAATAGTTGTGTGCCTGTTTCAAAGGATGCGAGCTTCACCATGTCCCCAGAATGAACAACGAAGCCGTGGACACACTCGCCTACATCGGGTCAACAAGACAGGCAATCCCGCCTGGAGTCACCCTCGAGCACCTATGCAAGCTGTCAATCACGCCGTATCCAGAATCTGACTCCACCATACTGGACGCGGACCCAAGGACTCCCGGATCCAAGACACGGGAAGTTGCCGCGAAGGACCCGGGGACTGCGCCACGAACCCCGGGGACTGCCGGCTCCAGGATCTCTGCAGTTGCTTCACCGCACCCGAGGACTGCGTCGCCGCACTCGGGGACTGCCTCGCCACACCCGGGGATTGTGTCACCGCACCCGGGGACTGCCGCGTCTAGCCTGGAAGCTGCCGGCTCCACTACTCCACCAGGCCGACCACCAGACAAGCCCGACCTGTCCATCCGTGCGGAGGTAAACCTGCTCATGCAGACGGTATGCGCCATCCGGGAAACTCCAACATGGGACAAGACGTTCATGAATTTCTTGGACAAGGGAGAGCTACCCGACGAAGAGGTAGAGGCAAGACAAGTGAAGCGCAAGGCGAGCACGTACACCATAATCAACAATGATCTCTACAAGCGCAGTGCGGGGGGCATTTACCAACGATGCGTAAGCTAGGAAGAAGGAATCCGGTTGCTAATCGACATTCACTAGGGTGAGTGCGGCCACCACGCATCGTCACGAGCCATAGTGGAAAAAGCATTTCGCCATGGGTTATATTGGCCCATGGCGCTGAAGGACGCCGAACAAATGGTCAAGGCATGCAACGATTGACAACGGTTCAGCTAACAAAAGCACACTCTGGCTGCGACACTCAAGACAATCCCCATCACTTGGCCCTTCGCCGTCTGGGGGCTAGATATGGTCGGCCCCTTCAAAACAGCCCGATCCGACATGACGCACTTGCTGGTGGTGGTGGACAAGTTCACCAATTGGATCGAGGCAAAACCGATAAAGAAGCTAGATGGCCCGACGGTGGTCAAGTTCTTCACAGACATACTCACGCGCTTTGGCTACCCCAATAGCATCATAACTGACACCGTCACGAACTTCGCCAAAGGGGCTCTCGCATGCTTCTGTGGAGACAAGGGAATCCATCTAGACCTCGCATCCGTGGCACACCCCCAATCCAACAGGCAGTGCGAGCGAGCAAATGGTCTGGTCCTAGCCGAAATCAAGCCCCGGCTGATCGAACCACTGATGCGATCTCCCGGGTGCTGGATAGAGGAGCTGCGGCTGTGCTATGGAGCCTGCGCACCACACCCAGCTGGTCCACCGGCTACACTCCATTCTTCCTCATCTACAGGGCAGAGGCAGTCCTACCAATAGACATCGAGTTCGACGCGCCCTGCAAGCTGTTATATTCAGAGCAGCAGGCCAAGGAAGCACATGAGGAAAACGTCAACCTCCTCAAAGAAGCACGCGAGCTGGCCCTATCCAGATCTGCCATCTACCAGTAGAACCTGTGCTGTTACCACGCCATCCAGATCCGCAGCGTCTCATTCCGCGAGCGCGACCTGGTGCTGCGGCTGGTGCAGAACACCAAGGGGATGCACAAGTTATCTCCACCTTGGGAGGGCCCATTCTGAAGGAAATATGCCCTGAGAGGCAATAATAAAGTTGTTATTATGTATTCCTTGTATATGATAGATGTTTATTTTGCATGCTATAATTGTATTGATAGGAAACATCAATACATGTGTGTTTAATAAACAAAAAAGGTTCCTAGTTATGCCTCTCTTATAGACTAGCTTGTTGATTAACAAGATGATCAAGGTTTCCTGATCATGGACATTGGATGTTGTTAATAACAAGGTCACAACATTTGTGAAATGATGTGATGAACATTCATCCGAAGTATAGCATTACGATCAAGTCATTATGTTTATATTTCTATGACATCATACAAAGTAGTCTTAGTCCTTAGACCATGAGATCATGTTAATTGCTAACACTAGAAGAGTATCTTGATAACATCAAACGTCACACCATAATAGGGTGACTATAAAGGTGGGTTCAGTGCTTGAAGGTGTTATGTTGAGGCTCATGGATCAAGAGTGGAATTTGTCAATCCCGATGATGGATAGATATACTCTGGTCCCTCTCGGTGATATCACATTAAGATAGCTTGCAAGCAAGTGATGTGATCACTAGAATGTTATATCACGGGAACAAGAAAAGAGTGCATGTCGGTAACGAGATCAAACTAGGTATTTGGATACCGATGATCGAATCTCGGACATGTATTATATCATGAGACAAAGGGATTAAATTACTAGCGTTAAAGGTTCTCACGATCACAGAAGTCATCGTTGAATGTGGAGGAGTCAGTATGGATCTCCAGGTCCCGCTTCTGATTATTGATCTGAGAGGAGTCTCAATCATGTCTGCATTATTTGTGAACCGTAGGGTGACACACTTAAGGGTTGCCGGACACCGTTTAGGAGCACATATGTTCTAGACAAAAGGTTTGCAAAGCGCAGGAAATGTTTCGATAGAAACCGGAATTGTTTCGGGTGAAATTGCAGAAACTGGTTCTGCATGTGATATTGAAATGTTGCAAGGGGTTTTATGTGAATGTTTGTTAATTAAAGTAATTAACAAAATTCTGAATAAAATAAATAAAAGAGTTTTTATTAAATTGAGAGTTGCATTTAATTTGGTGGAAATTAAATACATGTGAGTGGGATTTTGGGTGGAGGCCATGTTTATGTGAGTGGAGGTTCACCACATGAATGAAGGAGGGGAGGAGTCCGCCCCTCATGCGCCGGCTATGGGAGGGGAGGGGTCTCCCTCCCTCCTATATAAAGCCCCCCTCTCCCCTCTCACAAAACACACCTCCTCGTGAAGGATCTCTCTCCCCCTCTAGATATTTCCCCATGGTCTCGGATTAGCGAGATACATGTTCCCGGTGGCCTTGCGTCTGGAAGGAGTTGCTTCTTCCGCTGATTCGCTGGAGCGAGGAGGTGGAGGTTGTCCGGTAGCTTGGACGTGTGCGCGAGGACGGATGTGCTGCTGATTTGTGGCGCTCGGACTTCCACACGATCTTGAGATCGGCAAGCATACGACTACATCAACCATGAGTTCCTACTCGTTAACAAAACTTGTTGTCTTTGAGGGTAAGTTCTCCATGGATGTATGTTCACCCATTGCTCTGTATCTAGTAGATAGATCTTGGCGTATAGTTCTCATCGTAGGAAATTTTTTGTTTTCTATGCTGCGGACCCAACAGTGGTATCAGAGTCTGATCTATGCGTAGGTGCTTTGCACGGGTAGTACACATATGTTTATATGTGGGCGAGGATGATCATGTTATTGCATCTTCTATGTATTTTGGATATTGGTGGCATAGTGGGATGAAGCGGCCCGGACCAACCTTACATGTCATCGTACATGAGACCGGTTCCACGACTGACATGCAACTAGTTTTGCATAATTGTATAGCGGGTGTCTGTCTCTCCTACTATAGTCAATTTCTGATTTACAACGAGTTTCTAATAACTTGGTTATCCTCGTTGTGGTTCATGTTCGTAGGTAAGACCGGTTCTTTCTCCGAAAGCCCTAAGCCACATAAAACTTGCAATTGATGAATTAGAGGCGTCTAGTTTAGATCGTTGCTGGGCTAGTGTCTTGATATGGTATTGTTGTAAGTAAATGTATGATAGATACTCTTACAACTCACTTAACGTGTAAGTTCCATAGACCTTGGCCTTACACACAAAGGAATGATAGAGATCATACCACGATGCAAGTGATAGAGATCAAATGCATGGACCATATCATCTCACTTCACACATTAGATGTTAGCATCTTATATTGCTAGTTTGGCGCTTTTGGTAGCATTATAAGATGATCCCTCATTTGGATATCAAGATAAAATGTGTTCTTCCTTAAGTATGCACCGTTTTGTGGATCGTGTTTTGAGGCATCACGTGATGATCGGGTGTTCTCGACTCTACGCTTTCATACAACGGGTGTAAGACAGTTTTACACACGCAAATACTAAGGTTCTTACTTGGTGAGCCTAGCATGTATAGACATGGCCTCGGAACACGGACCGAAAGGTTAAGCATGAGTCATATAGGTGATATGATGCCCATATAGATGCTCGCCTTTGAAGCTACACCGACTCACGTGATGATCAGACTTGTTGTTGTGGATTTGGTTCATGTAATCACCCAAAAGGACATGAGGGATGTCGTTTTTGAGTGGGAGTTCATTAGTAATTTGGATTAGTTGAACTCAATCTATCATAAACTTAGTCTAAATATACTTTACAAATTCTGTTGTAGATGGCACCACCTGCTTTTAATTTCAATGTGTTCATGGAGAAAGAGAAGCTTGCTGAGAATGGTAGCAACTTCACCAACTGGGCTATGAATTTGAGGATTCTCCTCACTGCTGCACAAAAGCAATATGTGCTAGAGGTGCCGCTAGGCCCCCCACCAGCTCCTGATGCCCCTGACGAGGAAAAGAACGTCTATATAACTCGTCAGGAGGACGACAACTTAGTTCATTGCGGCATACTGTATGGGCTAGAGCCAGAACTTCGAAAGCATTTAGAAAATGGCAATGCCTTTGATACCATGGGAGAATTGAAAATTATTTTCGATACCCATGCTGCCATAGAGAGTTATAATGCTTCTGAAAAGTTCTTTAGCTGCATGATGGAGGAGAACAGCTCCGTTAGTGAGCATGTACTCAAAATGTCTGGGTACGCCGATAAGCTTGTGTCGTTGGGAATAACGATTCCCATTGACTTAGGCATACATCATGTTCTCCAATCTCTGCCACCTAGCTACAAGAGCTTCGTGATGAACTATAATATGCAGGGAATGAAGAAGTCTCTTCCCGAGCTTCTGTCAATGCTTAAGACTGCAGAAGTGGGGATTAGGAAAGAACATAAAGTGTTGATGATCAATAAGACCACCGGTTTCAAGAAGGACAAGAAAGGCAAGCAGAAGGGAAAGAAGGGCGGCAAATCTGTTGCCGCGCCTGAAAAGAAACCCCGAGCTGGCCCTAAGTCTGATACCGAGTGCTACTATTGCAAGGGGACGGGCCATTGGAAGCGCAACTGCCCCAAGTATTTGACGGACAAGAAGGTCGGCAAGGCAAACAAAGTTATATGTGATATACATGTTATTGATGTGTACTTGATTAGTACTCGCAGTAGCACCTAGGTATTTGATACGGGATCGGTTTCTAATATATGTAACTCGGTTCAGGGGCTGCGGAACAAGTGACAACTAGCAAGGGATGAGGTCATGATGCGGGTCGGCAATGGATCAAGAGTTGATGTGATCGCCGTCGGAACATTAGCTCTCCATATGCCGTCGGGATTAGTTATAAACCTGAATAATTGTTATTCGGTGCCTGCACTAAGTATGAACATTGTATCCGGATCGTGTTTGATGCAAAGTGGTTATTCGTTTAAGTCTGAAAACAATGGTTGTTCGATTTATATGAATAATATCTTTTATGGTCATGCACCTGTGTTGAATGGTTTATTTCTTTTGGATCTCGATAGTAGTATTACGCATATTCATAATGTTGATGCTAAAAAGATTAAACTTGATGATGATTTATCTGCATATATGTGGCACTGCCATCTAGGTCATATTGGCGTTAAACGCATGAAGAAACTCCATTCTGATGGACTTTTGGAATCACTTGATTTTGAATCATTTGATACATGTGAGCCATGCCTTATGGGCAAGATGACTAGAACCCTGTTTTCCGGTTCAATGGAACAGGCGACAGATTTATTGGAAATCATACATACTGATGTGTGTGGACCAATCAGTGTGTCGGCGTGAGGTGGATATCGTTATTTTGTTACTTTCACGGATGATTTGAGTAGATACGGGTATATCTATTTAATGAAACATAAGTCTGAAACCTTTGAAAAGTTCAAGGAATTTCAGAATGAAGTTGAAAATCATCATAACAGAAAGATCAAATTTCTGCGGTCCGACTGTGGAGGAGAGTATCTTAGTTACGAGTTTAGCACACATATGAAATACTGTGGAATAGTTTCACAACTTACGCCTGCCGGAACACCACAACATAATGGTGTGTCAGAACATCGTAATCGTACTTTATTGGATATGGTTCGATCTATGATGTCTCTGACTGGCTTGCCACTGTCATTTTGGGGTTATGCACTGGAAACCGCTGCATTCACTTTAAATAGGGCACCATCTAAATCCGTTGAAAATACACCGTATGAATTATGGTTTGGAAACAAACCTAAGCTGTCATTTCTTAAAGTTTGGGGATGCGATGTTTATGTGAAGAAACTTCAACTGGATAAACTCGAACCCAAAGCGGAAAAATGCGTCTTCATAGGATACCCCAAGGAAACAATTGGGTATACCTTCTATCATAGATCCGAGGGCAAGGTTTTTATTGCTAAGAATGGGTCCTTTCTTGAGAAGGAGTTTCTCGCGAAAGGTGTGAGTAGTCGGAAGGTAGAACTCGAAGAGGTTATTGAACCTTATCTTCATGAATTGGCGAGTAGCGCAGCACCGGAAGTTGTTTCAGAGTTGACTTCACCTAATGAGGAGAGAGCTAATGATATTGATGATGAAACTCCGAAAGAGGACACTACCGAACCTCGCAGGTCAAGCAGGACACGTGCAGCTCCTAAACTGTATGGCAATCCTGTTATGAATTTCATGATTGATGAAATAGATGACCCTGCGACGTATGAAGAAGCGATGATGAGCCCTGATTCCAACAAATGGCTAGAAGCCATGAAATCCGAGATGGAATCCATGTATGAAAACTAGGTTTGGACCTTGGTGGACTTACCTCACGATCGAAAGGCCGTTGAGAATAAATGGATTTTCAAAATAAAAACTGATGCTAATGGTAATGTGACCATCTATAAGGCTCGACTTGTCGCAAAGGGGTTTCGACAAATTCAAGGAGTTGACTACGATGAGACATTCTCTCCCGTAGCGATGCTTAAATCGGTTAGGATTATGTTAGCAATTGTTGCATATTTCGATTATGAAATATGGCAGATGGATGTCAAAACTGCATTCCTCAATGGTAATATTGAAGAAGAGTTGTATATGATACAACCTAAGAATTTTGTCGATCCTAAGGATGCTGATAAGGTGTGCAAACTTCAGTGATCCATCTATGGACTAAAGCAAGCATCCCGGAGTTGGAATCTCTGCTTTGATGAGGTGATCAAAGAGTTTGGATTTGTCCAAACTTATGGAGAGGCTTGTATTTACAAGAAAGTGAGTGGGAGCAATGTGGCATTTCTAATATTATATGTGGATGACATATTACTGATTGGAAATGATATAGATCTTTTAAACAGTGCTAAAAGTTATCTAAACAGAAAATTTTTGATGAAAGACCTTGGTGAAGCTTCATATATATTAGGCATTAAAATCTATAGAGATAGATCAAGACGCCTAATTGGGCTATCGCAAAGTACATACCTTGATAAGATATTAAAGAAGTTTAATATAGACGGAAGTAAGAAGGGGTTCTTACCTATGTTGCAAGGCAAGACATTGAGTAAGACTCAAAGTCCGGCTATGGCGGAAGAAAGAGAGATAATGGATAAGATCCCCTATGCCTCAACCATAGGCTCTATAATGTATGCCATGCTATGTACAAGACCGGATGTGGCACATGCTATTAGTTTGACTAGTAGGTACCAATCTGATCCAGGTTCGGAACACTGGATAGCGGTCAAGAATATCCTTAAGTACTTGAGAAGAACTAGGGGTATGTTTCTTGTATACGGAGGTGAAGAAGAGCTAGTCGCTAAGTGTTATGTTGATGGTAGCTTTGACACTGATCCGGATGACTCTAAGTCTCAATCCGGATACGTATTTCTCTTGAACGGAGCAGCAGTTAGTTGGAGGAGTTCCAAACAACCTGTGGTGGCTGGATCAACGACGGAGGCGGAATATGTTGCTGCTTCAAAAGCGGCACAAGAAGCGGTTTGGATGAAGGAGTTCATAACGGAACTAGGTGTGGTTCCTAGTGTGTTGGACCGAATGGTGATCTATTCTGACAACAATGGAGCCATAGCCAACGCCAAGGAACCAAGGTCTCACAAGAATTCCAAGCATATTAAGCGCCGGTTTCACTCCATCCGCAAGCATGTCAAGGATGGAGATATAAAGATTTGTAAAGTGCACACGGACCTGAATGTAGCAGATCCGTTGACTAAAGTACTCCCTAGGGCAAAACATGATCAACACCAGAACTCCATGGGTGTTATATTTATCACTATATAAACTAGATTATTGTCTCTAGTGCAAGTGGGAGACTGAAGGAAATATGCCCTGAGAGGCAATAATAAAGTTGTTATTATGTATTCCTTGTATATGATAGATGTTTATTTTGCATGCTATAATTGTATTGATAGGAAACATCAATACATGTGTGTTTAATAAACAAAAGGGTTCCTAGTTATGCCTCTCTTATAGACTATCTTGTTGATTAACAAGATGATCAAGGTTTCCTGATCATGGACATTGGATGTTGTTAATAACAAGGTCACAGCATTTGTGAAATGATGTGATGAACATTCATCTGAAGTATAGCATTACGATCAAGTCATTATGTTTATATTGCTATAACATCATACAAAGTAGTCTTAGTCCTTAGACCATGAGATCATGTTAATTGCTAACACCGGAAGAGTATCTTGATAACATCAAACGTCACACCGTAACAGGGTGACTATAAAGGTGGGTTCAGTGCTACGAAGGTGTTATGTTTAGGCTCATGGATCAAGAGTGGAATTTGTCAATCCCGATGACGGATAGATATATTCTGGGCCCTCTCGGTGATATCACATTAAGATAGCTTGCAAGCAAGTGATGTGATCACTAGAATGTTATATCACGGGAACGAGAAAAGAGTGCATGTCGGTAACGAGATCAAACTAGGTATTTGGATACCGATGATCGAATCTCGGACATGTATTATATCATGAGACAAAGGGATTAAATTACTAGCATTAAAGGTTCTGACGATCACAGAAGTCATCGTTGAATATGCAGGAGTCAGTATGGATCTCCAGGTCCCGCTTCTGATTATTGATCTGAGAGGAGTCTCAATCATGTCTGCATTATTCGCAAACCGTAGGGTGACACACTTAAGGGTTGCCGGACACCATTTAGGAGCACATATGTTCCAGACAAAAGGTTTGCAAAGCGCAGGAAATGTTTCGATAGAAACAAGAATTGTTTCGATAGAAACCGGAATTGTTTCGGGTGAAATTGCAGAAAGTGGTTCTGCATGTGATATTGAAATGTTGCAAGGGGTTTTATGTGAATGTTTGTTAATTAAAGTAATTAACAAAATTCTGAATAAAATAAATAAAAGAGTTTTTATTTAATTGAGAGTTGCACTTAATTTGGTGGAAATTAAATACATGTGAGTGGGATTTTGGGTGGAGGCCATGTTTATGTGAGTGGAGGTTCACCACATGAATGAAGGAGGGGAGGAGTCCCCCCTCATGCACCGGCTATGGGAGGGGAGGGGTCTCCCTCCCTCCTATATAAAGCCCCCCTCTCCCCTCTCACAAAACACACCTCCTCGTGAAGGATATCTCTCCCCCTCTAGATATTTTCCCATGGTCTCGGATTAGCGAGATACATGTTCCCGGTGGCCTTGCGTATGGAAGGAGTTGCTGCTTCCGCTGATTCGCTGGAGCGAGGAGGTGGAGGTTGTCCGGTAGCTTGGACGTGTGTGCGAGGACGGATGCGCTGCTGATTTGCGGCGCTCGGACTTCCACACGATCTTGAGATCGGCAAGCGTACGACTACATTTACCACGAGTTCCTACTCGTTAACAAAACTCATTGTCTTTGAGGGTAAGTTCTCCAAGGATGTATGTCCACCCGTTGCTCTGTATCTAGTAGATAGATCTTGGCGTATAGTTCTCATCGTAGGATTTTTTTTGTTTTCTATGCTGCGGACCCAACACATTCATCATCAGCCTGGTGCTGCAGAAGAACTCGTACTACCTCATCGACGCCCGCTAGCCGGAAAAGAACAAGATGGACCACTCAAGCGAAGAAACTGAGCACCCATGGAACACGAACTTGCTTCGCCCATTTTACACTTGAAATATAAGTGTACGCATCTTACCTTTATGTAATGAATAAGCATGGGAGCCTCGACACAGTCTCGGGGACTCCGCAATAAATTAGCAAATCATGCTGCACAATTTGGCTTTTCCGGCTGCATTATTTTAGTCCTGGAGCCGGCGATCTCCACCAGGGACTCACCGGTTGGCCCAGACGGCCGCGTGATCCAAGCGGCAAAGTACTGTACGCGGATCTAAGGGCTTCCTCTTTGGTTCCGGCTACAGACCGCAAGCCGGCTGATAGATCTGGCAAGAGCAGAACACTCGAAGACCCCAACACGAAAAAGCCTCGAGGAAAACAAAAGCATTCCGGTTGCGCTCGCTCGCTCGAAGCTAATGACCAAAACCCGAAGTACCATGCAATATTCCTACTAGCTACCCCTTCGACTCCGGCTCACACCCAACAAGGGCACAACATTATACTGGCCAATGCTCACTGAGAAAAGGACAAAGTCATCGGCCTAGCACGAAACAACATGATTTCAAACCTAGCAAACTTCAGATTACGATTTCTCATACGTATGTTTAACCAGGCAAACAACATACTTGTTTTTTATCTTTGCATGAGCCAAAGTTCTAAGATGAGCACCAGGGCTGGAGGCTGGTCGCCTCCCAGACGACAGAAGAGAAGGCAAAGGAGCTTCGACCCGGCTATATCCTCCAGCCGGCCTGAACCTCGAGGACTACACCCTGTGGGTGCGCTCATGCGCCCCCACACAGAAACCTTCAAGAGACAACCACACAAGGGAGCTTTGACCCGGCTGTGTCCTCAAGCCAGCCCGAATCTCAGGGACTACACCCTGTGGGTGCGCTCGCGCGCCCCCACACAGAACCCGCAAGAGACAACCACACAAGGGAGCTTCAACCCGACTGTATCCTCCAGCCGACCCGAACCTCGGGGACTACACCCTATGGGTGCGCTAACGTACCCCCACACAGAATCAAGCACGCAACAAGTGCAGATCAAGCAAAACAGAAAGTGCAGGCACTAGGCATGAGAAAGTATCACAAGGGAGGCGATGCTCCCACCAGAATTCAGTACAAGACAAAGACAATTGTTGTCGTGGTATTGCCGATGAGTACGCCATGGAGGGATCCTCACAGTGCGTGTTTAGAGACGTGGGGTAAGGCGGAGAGTTGGCGGGTACGAGGTAACATAGCTTACCTAGGTTCAAGTCCCACAACGGTGGTGGAACTCTATTCCTACTATAAATCACTATAATGGCAATACGCCGAGTTACAGAGATAGGTTCGCTGTGCGAGATGTTGCGCGTTGTATGCTCTAATCTAAGAGGTTATGCCCTAAAGGCTCCCGCAGGCCAGCTTATAAAGGCACCAAGACCTAGGGTTTACAGGGAAAGGTCCCTGCCGAGCAAGGTAAAGAGTCCTACACTAATACGAACTAGTCTTCCGTGTCTTGTACTCCAAGGCTCCGAGTATGTTGGTGACTCCTGCGTAGCCTTCCTTTATCCGGCATGGGTCTCCCTTCTGGATTCGTCTAACTGGGCCACTAAGCAGGCCATAGGCCTTGCTACCAACTATGGGCCACCCGGGTTAGGCAGATTGGTGACATGCTATGAGGATACCCATATAGCATATCCCCAACAGTAGCCTCCAGAGGACTTTGAAATCTTGCGCCATCTTGCTCGTTGATTTCTGAATGTCCCGTCTAAGTGATGCCGGCAATCCATCAAGCAATATCTCAAAGGTCTCCCAAAGAACCCTGCAATCCTCTCCGGCTTCACAATGTAGCCGGAGATTCCTTGAGTCTTTGTTTATAGAGTCGGGTAGTCTCTGCCTTTGATGGAATCTTAGGATGTGACCCTTCACTTCAACTGTCAGGAGGATGATGTAGGGTACAACCTACGCTACCTTGAAACTCATAGAAACACAGAATTAATCATCATCTATTTTGACGTACACGAAATCCGAAACGACAAAGCGGCAAAGACAGAGGACGTGGCGAAATTATCACGCACGTTCACTTCCACGTCGGCACATCCCATCCATTAGCTCTTTGCATGAATCTTAATGCGTGGTCTATATATTTTCACCGTAGTCAATCTATTTCTCTTTTACCCACATTCGCTTTCCAGTCTTCGTCTTCCTCCAGCCGCGTGACCGTTCGAGATCTTCTGTGAAAACCCTAACTAGAGCCCTTCTCTTTTCCACCTTCCCCCTGTCGTAATGGCCTCCAGCAGCTCTATCCCTTCCACGGCGGCGGTTCTCGAGGCTACACTAGAGCCATCCCAGGGAGTGGCCGTCCCGCCGGAGGGGGTGGTCGTTCTCGTCTCCGCCGTGGTGGAAACCACCGGCGATGACCAAGAACGAGCGGCGACCGAAGCCGCTGAAGAAGAAAACGACTCCCACAAAGGGGTGTGGAGAGGCTCTGATCTCTCCGCCGAAGATCTACAGGAGCTGGTCGCTGATGGGTATCTCCCCGCGGTGAAGGAGTTGGTCCAGCGGTCGGCACTGGCCAGCGAGGTGGTCCCTTCTCCCAAATCCGGAGAGAAGGTATACCTCAAGTCTCAGCTAGTGCGTGGCGTAAGCCTGCCAGTCTCCAACTTCTTCTTGGATGTTCTCCGGCACTTCCGGGTACTCCCCCACAATCTCTCTCCCAACAACATTCTAGTCCTTAGCAACTGTGTAGCTCTGTGCGAAGGATTTGTAGGAATCAAGCCAAGATTAGATCTGTTTGTATACTTTTTACCGTCAAGAGATTCTGTAGAGTCCAAGGATGAATTGCAGATTTGTGGAACCATTAGCTTCAAGATCTGGCCTAGCCGATGCTTCGCCGACATAGTAGGGCATGAGTCATGCAAGAACTGGCAGCGCACGTATTTCTATGGCCCAGATATCCCTCTGCCTGACCACCTTGAGACTTATCCTGACTTCATCGATGGAGCCGCCGCCGAGGTGCCTGCATGGCGAACCCCAACCTCTCTTCCCTCCGACGATGAAGCCAATCGCACCGTAAGCCGGATTGAATGGCTCGTAGACGGAGCTCTGATGGGCTTGGACCTTGCCATGTGCTGGTTCATTAGGCGGATCCAGCCTCTGCAACACCGCGTTGAGTTGATGTGTAAATACACTCAAGACATGAGCGATCCCATGCGAATTTCACGGGATAACTTCTCTAGTGACTCCATCAAACTCGGGCTTAAGGACATCGTCAAGGTGAAGGAGAAGAAGCATGGCTTCAAGATCACCTCCGACATGTTCGATTGCGGCAAATGCCTAGAGGTAGCTTCTATTTCCTTTGTTGCTCGTTATATGCTCTAAGGTTTTTCCGACTTGAAGTTGTCAATCTAACACTCCTCTACATCCTAGCTGGCGACCTTGGCAGCAGATCAAATGGCCTCCCAGGTCTATGATCCTAAGCTGAAGTATATCCAGGTGGTGTCCGACGATGACGCCCCCAAGGATCAACCAGCTCCGACAGCGCGAAAATGGAAGAGCTCCACCTCTAACGTTGCTGCCGAGGCCAAGAAGAAGAAATCGGAGATTGGAGTCTCCAAACATTCCACTGCCTCCTTAGAGGCGGAGAAGAAGAAGAAGACCACCGGCATTCCCCTCACCAAGGCTCCTGCCGTGGAGTAATTATTTTAATTCTCCGACTTTGTGCTTTTCTGCCCATACCTTTTTTCAACTCTTGTACTTATATTTTGTATGTTTCAGGAGGAAAGCCCGTGTTAGTTTGAAGAAATCCTCCAAAGATGTTGGAGGGTCAAAAACATTCATGACATGTTGACCCTGGATATGGTCGCCAAGTTCTCTCCCGCCACTGCTCCCCCTACTCCTGCCGCCAAACCTTCTACTGGCCCCGCTGGGCCTTCATCTCCCGTCATCCCTGAGATCTCCGCCATGGAGACATATGTCAATCCAGTACTTGATATCTCAGGCTCTATCAAGGCAGATGTTGCTCCCAGTGGCCAGGCAACACAGGAGAGCACCTCCTCTAAAGTGGCTGAAGCTCCGGCTAAGGATGCCACCGAGAAAGGGAAGGAAGTGGTGGAAGAGGTGGACGTGGAAGCGACGATCGAGGCAGGAGCCTCCAGGCCATCATCTGCTTTGAAGGTGCAAGAGGCGGCTAGGGGTTCATCCATGCCTCCAGCTTCAACCTCTCCATTGGCTGCGACTCCTCCGACGTTGAGCCTGGATGACCTCATCATGCAGGCCAATGTAATCTATAAGAATGCCCGGACCTTCCATGATTCCTATGCTCATCTGGCCAACAATCTTAGGGTCATTGCCATCGTAAGTCTTTTGATCTTTTACTTCTTTTGATTTGTAATGTATCCCACTATAGCCCTCGAGCTCTTAGGCGGATAAACCAATAGTTATTAGCCTGAGTGCTCCAAAGAACTAAGTGTAGAACTTGTCTGTGTAGCCCCCGAGCGCTTAGTTGAAACTGAATAGTTCTGACTAGATGCTCTAGAGAAACTAGCTTATTGTAAAATCATATACTATAGGCCCTGAGTGTTTAGTTGAAACTTGGATAGTTCCGACTAGATGCTCTATTGAAACTAAGCATGTTAACATCTTGTGCAGAATGAGAACAAACGGAGGATAGCCACTAATGAGAGGTTTGCTGCTCTGCGGAAGGAACTGGACCTTGAACAGGGTAAAACAAAATTCCTGAAGCAACAGATCAAAAATAGCGAGAGTCTATTTTCTGCAACAGCTCCTTGCTTTTCCTCATGGATTCATTTCTTCCGGCTTCTAATAACACTTTTTTGATTTTTGTCTTACAGAAGCCATCGCCAAGGCCAAGAGCATCATCGAGCAATCCAAGCACATCCAGGAGCTCGATGATGAAAACAAAATTCTGAAGAAGGACCTAGCCGATGCCGTCAAGGGCCATGAGGCAGCGATGAAGGTGTTGCAAGAGTCTGCTGACGCCGAGATGCAGCACCTGAAGGACAAAATTGTGCAACTCAAGAAGCAGAACCAAGCTGCCCAAGAGCAGAATGCTAGAAACCTTGAGGTGTACAAGTCAGTCCAGAAGGAGCGTGATGCTTTGGCGGAGACGTGCATGCAAGCGGAAATGAGCATCTTCGGTAACCTTTCTCCGTCTTGGTCACTTCTGTAATTTGGACAACTATTTTACTTGTCTGTACTCATGGTCCTTATGTTTTGTGCAAACCGCAGCTCCCATTGGCTTAGCCAACTTGGGTGAGGGTGCTCTGGATCCCAAGGAACGCATGATTCTTGCCGACAACTTCGTCAGCACCGCCATCGCCCAAGCCAAAGAGATAGATCAACCTCTGGGTATCAATATCAAGGTGGCAGACTCAGTAGTCATTGTAGTATCCGTCACAATGTTACAACATTGGAACTAGTCCAAATCCATCATGGAACTTTCTTCCATCTCACTGTGCCACCTTCTTTCTTAACACATAGCCTAAATTCAGATAAACTTCATTCGTATATGTGACAAAACTTGTTTCAACGTAACACATTACAATGAATTGTTTCTTCAAATCTACATACAAAGCATATTATTGGTTCTTCCAAAGTACACAAGAATATCATTACTATTATACAATGATCATCTTATGAATCACTATGGTATATGCTCCTAACACTCAGAGCATAGGACTCAACTAGATATGTACATATCATGGAATTCATGATTAATCAAATCATTCATAAGGTTTCACTTACCAATTGTCAATACAATTGAACTTGCTTCCATGTGGCAAGAACTTTTCTTGTCCTTTGCATATTGAACAAATTCAATAGTTCATTATGTACTTTGGCATAACTATATTATCATTTCAATCTATCTGTATAGACTTTGATGTCTAACATTCTGGTTTTGCCTAAGTCTTTCATCAAAATCCAACTTTAATGAATTTCTTAATTCGTGTTAAAATAAAGATACATCACTTCCAATCAAGAAAATGTATTTTACATAAGGCATTAGAGGTATGTCTTAACGCTCCCACTTACATTCTTGTAAACACAAGCATCTTCATTGTTTCTGATGAAATTAAACTCTTTAACAGATTCATCACAGTGAAGATTCCAACTCCTCGATGCTTACTTCAACTATTAAAGTTTGCATATTTTAGCACCCTTCGATTTTAAAAAATCTTTTGACAATGTCATCTACACATCCTAGGTAACATTATACTAGAAGAACATTGATTTGTTTATTCAACTACCATATCTCAATATGTAGTGGTTGCTATAGTAATCCGTATAGACTAAATATCATTGTGAAAGATGAAATCATGTTACAATCAACTCTTTGGACTTTGTTGTAAACGTATTTCTGACATGTTGACCGTTTCACACATGTAAACATCCATGTAGGTTTCTTTATAGATCCACTTACGCTTTTAAAAGCTTCACGCCTTCATGAGGGTCTACGAAGTTCATAACTTGATTTTCATATATGGGTATTATCAAGAATTATTATGGCCTCTAGCCATTTAACGGAGTTAGGGATCATCATCTCTTCTTTGCATATAGTCGATATATCATTGTCAAACAAAAAAAATTTCTCTTTAAACCTTGTTATTTGATTATCACCTGATCCACATGGTTCAATAGGAACTTAGATTTCTAGAACTACAATTTTTACTAAAATGGTAGCCATGAGCATTATTGATGCCTCCAGAACTATTTCTGGCGTTATGCTACTCTGATCCTATCACGCAGGTTCAAATAACCTCATTAAAATTTCTATTGTCCTTCCACTTAATTTTATATGGAAAATTCTTTCTCAAAGAACTCATCGTTTTAGCGACAAACACTTTTGTCTTTAGTGTTACTATGGAGGAATTCCCAACGTTTGTTTTGGGATAACCTACAAAGACGTGCATATTCATTTTTTTTGGTTTTGTAAACATTTTACAGATGCCTTGCATATCAAAAATTAAGAAAGGATAAATTAGGGTCTATGCCTTGCCATTTCAATGGATCATGACGTTGCTCTTTTCAGTGTAAAAGCGATAGTCACTATAGGATAATATTTTAAATGATAATGTATTTTTATATTTGATCTTACCAAGTCAAACTCGGTTTGACTATATTCTCAAAACATTCCATACTACTATGGTGTTTCGGGAAGCTCAAGTTTATGAAACAATTTCTCAACTTTCAGATGTTTTTTAAACTTGCAACTCAAATATATTACTTTATGATCTAATCATAATCTCTTTATTTTCTTGTTATGGTGATTTCTACTTCACGTTAAAACCTTTCAACATGTTTCAAATATCTTATACTTCTTCCACATTAAATAAATATACTCATATAATTATTCAAGTCTTCAGTGGAAGTATAAAAGTAGAATAATCCACCACACAATGTTTTGCATAATGGAACACATACATCAATATGTATTCACTACAAGAAAATTTGGCTTTTACAACGGACGATTTTCATGGTTAAAAAATCATGTACGACAGATGGCCTTCGTGGTAAAAGCCCCGTCACAAACGATTCTACCATGTTTTTTCCCGACCATGGAGAATCACACCCTTCAGCCATGAAAGGTTGTGTCGTCATAGATCCGTTTGCTAGCCGCCTTGACTACTAACATCATGCAAACTTCCATGTGGAAAATGCCATTAACGCCTAGTTACCACCGTTAATGGTAATAGAAACCATGGTAGAAGCCAGGCCCAGCCAAGGCCTGCTAATTATTAAGTGGGCCGGCCCATGAGGAGAGCCCAACAAGAATACAACCCTTTACTTTGTTTCCTGCATTGTTTGAAATAGGCTCAGTACTGTAGCCAACCGTGGCCTGTAAACTTTCAGGCCCGATACTATTTCAGCCTACATGAGGTCCAAGTTAGCCCAACACTATGCAACACTTGAGGCGTGCACCACAACGGCCCAATACTATTTAGGCCTGGTGTCAATCTAGCCTTTTATTGTTTAGGTCTTTTACCATTCAGACCTATTGTTGTTCCATCCTTTTAGGATTTTCACCCTGTTTCTATTTAGGCCTTTTAGTGTTTGGGCTTTTGGGCATTCATGCATGTACTATTCGGCCTGTTACTATAGTGGGCTATCACCGTACTAGTCTTTCATTGTTCTGGCCTTTTAATTTTTTTTAGCGTATTATGGCCTTTTACTATTATGGCCTTTAGAAGTTCCGGCCTTCTACTATTCTGCCCTTAGGAGTTTCGGCCTTCTACTATTGAGGCCTTTCACTATTCCGGCCTTCCACTATTCAGGCCTTTCACTGTTTTGGTCTTCTAATGTTTTGGCCATTCACTATTCTGGCCTTCTACTGTTCTAGACTTTAGAGTTCTGGCCTTCTACTATTCTGGCCTTCTATTGTTCTCCCCTTTTAATATTCAGCTTTGGACCGTCCATGTTCATGCTGTTTAAATGTTCGACATGTTACTGCTCCAGCCTATTATTGTTTTGGCCTTTTTTAGTAACGCCTATTTTTTGCAGATTAACACAACAATGTCAAGACATCTATTAATAAACACACACAAATTTAAACTACTTATTACACAACAATAAAACTTTATTTCAATAGATTATACAACAAGATCGACATTCTAGAAGATAACAAAGTGTTAGTATCATAAATAAGAGATCGGTACATGGGGATTCGCTTCAATGTATCATCTGACCTCTTCTTCAACATTTCAGCTATAGATCTAAGAGCAACTACACCCTTTCTTTCTGCATGCAATATAACATTTATATATTTATCACCTGCAGGAGTTGTACTAGGTGGACTTTTAAGTAAGTTGTTTGCTTCAGAAATGCAATGGGAGGATGAATGGGAAGAGGGATCACAACTTTTAGTCCTGCCTTCTGAGGACTCCTGCTTTGTTTTAACTATAGCCTGCTAAAATATGATGAAAGAGGTTAACACAAAGAACAAGGGAAACAAGTATTATTATATAAAGTAGAGATCATTTAAAGTAAGTATGAACTTAAAGTAGCACGTTCATGCTGACAGTAGCTACGTCTCAAGCGGGTGCTACTCTTGGTTGCCAGAACAATCTGAGCCGAGTAGCTGAAACTCTGGTCCTTATACTCCATTGTCATTTCTTTACATTAAGGCAGGACATTTAAAACCCAGTTAGCTGGTTTGGAAGGATGAAAACTCTTGAAAAACACCAAAAACATAACATTAAAAATTACCAGATGTATGATTCAAATTAGATAGCTAGTGATGGTTGTGATATACAAAACTTTTTAGCAATATAAATTGTGTCATTTGCCTATCATATCATGCCCCATCTAACTATTGCTATGCTTAATATGCATGATTACTTGATTTTGTTAAATTCAATATGAGCCTTGCACATTTAGTAGTTTAGGTAGAATTTTATCCCTCTTCCTTGTATTTGACATGTGTGTAGGTGTTGATGATGATTATGGACAAAACAAAGGAAAAAGGAACAAAGAGAGCATAGTATGGAGGAGCTGCAGGGACCAGACTTAGCCATTTGAGAGGTTGGAAAAGTGATTTTCCAACTTCTCAAAATAAATATCTAAGACCACAGGGTTGTAGCCCATGACGATACGAACTCAACGAGCCCAAGAACACCCAAAACGGAGTTCGTATGAAGAAATGGCGGCCAAAATACTAAAGCAAGCAGAGAATTTAACGAGCAACTATACATCCAGAGCTATATTATTGGTCGTATAGCTCCATCCGTACAGTTGCCAAAAAGGTCGAGAACGACGGGATTTCACCCCCAAAAAGCTTCAGAACCTTCCCTAAGTCATATGACGGTATTGGGGAACCCTAGGGCACCCCCAAGGCCTATATAAAGGAGGGAGGACCCAAGGAAGCCATAACATATACACAAGACACCATATATAAGATCTAGATCCCATCTACCGCTTCCACGGCGGCGCCCTGCCGCCGTGCCGCCTCTATAGCTTCTACAGCTCCACCAAGATCTAGATCTCCATCAACACCATCAAGTCATCCAAGCAAGAAGAGGAGAAGAAGGAGGATGCCTCCATCACCACTCTGACGCCACCATCACCACGCCGTCATCACCATCTCCATCGCTGCTACTCCTTCATCCTTCCCCATCCTGATCTTCGTGATGGGTTGTAACATGACTTGAACCCCCTTTTATTAATGTTATGATGATTTTAGTAATTGAAGTGTGGTGTGTTCTTGTTAATTAATATGTTTGTGCTTTCTCTTTACATTGTTCTATTCATGATATTATTCTAGTGATTGGAGAAGTCCAATCCATTGTTGAGGAGTTTACTAGGGATTCACGGAGTGTCAATTTTTTTATCATTAGTCTCTACTCGTTCCATGGGCCTGATAAGTCCATGGGTAGAACTAATAGGCTGTTTGCTATAAGTGATTTGCGGAGGCAATAGCAGCTTAGGATGCACCGCGCATTAAGATTTAATTTCCTCAAGATCACTCATGATATAGATAGGTATAGTATTGCGAATTGCTTGACCCCAAAAGTGACATATGGGATTTCATGTGACTAGCGCACTTGCTTAGGAGTACGGTTGTCCATATAACTTAATGCCTTTGCTCTGGTTTACCTTGATTGGTCATGTTACCTTAATACACTATTCTCTTATGGATGACCCATGTCCGGAGAGTGTCGGGGGGATGACCCCCGGGTAGGCCAAGACTGGTTCAGCTGGCCGGCTCCAAGGAGGTCTGGCCATTTGGGCCCAAGACAAGGAACCACAACCGGGTGGAAATCCCCACCCGGTGCGCATTCGAGTGTCCCCGGCTGGCCCATCTAGCCAGGTGTCCAGAAGAACCGGCTGGGAGGCCGCTCCTATCCGACCGCCTCGGATCCGCTGGCCAAGGTACGATAGAGGTGATGCTCCTTACTGAGCACACCTATGACCGGACAGGATGGCTCGCCCGGTCGACACTACTGGACAACTGTGCCAAAGCTGGAGGCTGATGAGTAAAGCACCAGATGACAGGCAAAGTGTCGGCTGACGGAGAAAGAGCTAGCTGACGAGTAAAGCGAGGGTGCTGGACACTGCAACACTGTCCCCCTGTACTGGAGGCTTGACTGGACCCGGGCCTACCGTTCGGGCCCGTCCAGCCGACCCAATTTGTAAACCCAAATCCAAACAGTAAACCCTAGAGCCCACTTTGTAAACCACCTCTCTCGACCAGTATATAAGGGGAGGTAGTGCTAGGGTTCTAGGTAGACAATTACAAGTTAGAAGTTCTCAAGATTGGACAAGTTGAGTAGTTCCTCTTCTTCCTCTAGCCAAGTGCATCTAGGGAAACAACTCAAGGAGCCCTATACTGGGCATTCGCCCCCTGATAGTAGATCCTTGCAGGAGTAGGAGCGTTACCTTGACAAGAGGGCTCCGAACCTAGGTACATCGCTGTGGTTGCAGTATTTGTGCCCAACCCGTTGCGAGTAGCCTCCGATAGCATCCTGATTGTCCCCTCTCATGCCATCCCTGATGGCACTGCCGTGTTCCACACCATGACAGTTGGCGACCACCATGGGGCACAACGCTTCGGCTGGGGTCACCTTTCGCACGGGACTTCCGCTCGTCGCCGGTGATCGAGTCGCCTCCGGCCTCGTCCTCACCTTCGGCTCATTCGACTATGTCCTCGACAACGTGTCCTGCTTCAACAGGGAAACCTTCCCAAGCAGTGGCTCCATCATGTACTTCAGTGAGCATCGCATCTATGTCGCCACTATCGCCGAGACCTTCCCTCACGGGGTCATCACCATGTTCGGCGCACCACCTGGCTTCTCCGCTTCGCGCGCCCCCAGCGGCAGCGCCGAGGTCGTGATGGAGGGCTCGAGCGAGAACCACCGCCCACCTCTAGAGCACAATGGAGAAGGCCGCGGCGCCACTTCGCACATCTAGGACCCGCTCACCGCATCCATAGAGCACCTCCGCAACCCCAAGTACACGAAGCCTGATGACCGGACTCGAAGGCCCAAGTACACCATCGAGTCAATTCTTGATGGGCCATGTAAGTTCCACAGCAGTGGCAACAAACTGGCTACACATACAACACGCTAGTGCACCTGGAAAAAGAAGATGGCGGAGATCGCTAGCGTATCGGCTATGTAGGCACCACCACCCCCAGCCGGTGGACTGCCAAGTGACCGCAATAACCAGCGCCGAAGGGAAGATGACAATGACAACTACCCCCGCCAGGTGGGAAACTACCACATCTTCACCACAGAGCCGGCAAGCACAACAAGAGACGCCGTGAGGCAGAGGTGATCACGATCGTCCCCCTGTCCTCAGTACCTCAACTGGCTAGAGCAATAAATTGTGTGGAGCCGGAAGGACCAGCCGTCTGTGCTACCTCACCCAGGCACTTACGCGATGGTCCTAGATCCCATCATCGTCTCCAAAAAGCATTCCTGCAAATTCTCCTGCGTCCTTGTAGATGGTGTGAGTAGCATCAACCTCCTGTACTGTAGCTCGCTAGACCGGCTTGGTATCAGCGAGTCGCAGCTAGAACCATCAAGCACCTCCTTCCATGGAGCCATTCTGGGCCCATCGCATTCACTCATCGGCAAGATCCGGCTGGATGTCATCTTCGGCATGGAGGATAACTTTCGCCGCGAGCCTATCTACTTCGAGGTGGTCAACCTCTCCAACGTGTATCACGCAATCTTGGGGTGCCCGACGCTCACCAAGTTCATGGCGGTACCACACTATGCGTACCTCAAGATGAAGATACCAGGGACAAAGGGTGTCATCACCGTGGCCGGCTGCTACAGGCGGTCCATGGAGTGCGCCACTGACGGCTCCAAGCTAGCGAAGGCCATGATCATCGCAGAAGAAAAGCGCGTCATCATGCAAAACGTGGCAGCCCTACAGAAGGATATGCCGGCTGGCAAGCCGAAGCCGGCCGGAGAAGCACAGTTCAAGCCATCCAAGGGAACCAAAAAGATCCTGTTGAACGAAGCTGAGCTAGACAAGTTCATCCTGGTCGGAGACGGCCTCGACAACAAATAGGAAAGCGTGCTCGTCAACTTCCTCCGTGAGAATCAGGACATCTTTGCATGGTCCCCCAAGGACATGCCAGGTGTTCCGAGGGAGCTCGCTGAGCACTCCTTACATGTCAAGCCGGATGCAAAGCCTGTCAAACAATCCGTACGACGTTTTGCTGAAGAGAAGAGAAGAACCATCGGTGAAAAAATCACCCGACTCCTCACAGCGGGATTCATCATGGAGGTTTTCCACCCGGAATTGTTGGCGAACCCAGTGTTAGTGTTGAAGAAGAACAAAACCTGGCGCATGTGTGTTGACTACACCAGCCTCAACAAAGCATGCCCCAAAGATCCATTCGCCTTGCCAAGGATAGACCAAGTGATCGATTCCACGGCCGGCTGCGAGCTGGTGTCGTTTCTAGATGCATATTCTGGCTACTACCAGATCCGGCTGAACCCCGCTGATCAAATAAAAACAACATTTGTTACTCCTTATGGAGCCTACGGCTACACCACCATGCCGTTTGGGCTGAAGAATGCTAGGGCAACATACCAGCGCTGCATGCAGAAACAGACATAGATCGACAGAAATGTACACGCCTACATCGATGATGTAGTAGTCAAGACCAAGGAACACCAAACACTCCTTGAAGATCTGAAGGAAACATTCACCAACCTCCGCTGGTTCTAGATGAAGCTGAACCCGGAGAAGTGCGTGTTCGGTGTCCCAGCCGGCCAGCTCCTCGGTTTTCTCGTATCAGAGCAAGGAATCGAGGCAAACCCGGCGGGACGTCTAGAAGTTCACCGGATGCCTGGCCTCCCTCAGCCGGTTTATCAGCCGACTGGGCGAGAAAGCACTTCCCCTGTACCAGCTCATGAAGAAGACGGACAAGTTCGTTTGGACATTGCAGGCGGATGAAGCTTTCCACGACCTCAAACGTATGCTCACCTCATCGCCCATACTGGCGGCACTAGTGGCAAAGGAGACGATGCTGATGTACATCGTAGCCACCAACCGGGTCGTCAGTGTGGTGCTGGTGGTGGAGAGGTCGGAAGAAGGAAAGGCACAGCCGGTGCAGCGACCAGTGTATTATCTGAGTGAGGTACTCTCTCTCTCGAAGCAGAACTACCCCCATTACCATAAGCTGGTGTATGGCATATACATGGTTGCCAACAAGTTGAAGCACTACTTCCAAGAGCACTCCATCCGGGTGGTGGCGCTAGCGCCACTTTCAAAGATCATCGGCAATAGGGACACCACGAGCCGAGTGGCAAAATAGGCAATAGAGTTTGCCGCCCACACCATACAATACGAGCCAAGAACAGCGATCAAGTCTCAAGCCTTGGCTGATTTCATGGTTGACTGGGAAGAAAAGCAGTACTTGCCGCCTTGCCCTGACTCCACGCATTGGAAGTTGCACTTAGACATATCCAAGATGAACGGGGGGCTTGGAGCCGGAGTGGTCATTACCTCTCCCAAGAGAGATCGGCTCAAGTATGTGCTATGGATCCATTTCCACGCGTCCAACAACGTCGCTGAGTACGAGGTGCTCGTCCATGGCCTAAAATGGCAAAAGAGATCGGCATCCGACACATCCTATGCTTTGGCGACTCATATCTGGTGGTGCAGCAAGTGTCAGGCGATTGGGACGCCAGGGACGCAAATATTGCTCTATATCGCTTCTTCATACAATAGTTGTGTTCCTGTTTTGAAGGATGCGAGCTTCACCATGTCCCCAGAATAAACAACGAAGCCGCAGTCACACTTGCCCACATCGGGTCAACAAGACAGGCAATCCCGCCTGGAGTCGCCCTCGAGCACCTGCGCAAGCCATCAATCACTCCTTATCCAGAATTCGACTCCACCATACTGGACGCGGACCCAAGGACTGCCGGCTCCAAGACACGGGAAGTTGCCGCGAAGGACCCGGGGACTGCGCCACGACCCCCAGGGACTGCCGGCTCCAGGATCTCTGCAGCTACTTCACCGCACGCGAGGACTGCATCGCCGCACTCGGGGACTGCCTCACCACACCCGGGGATTGCGTCACCGCACCCGGGGACTGCCGCATCTAGCCTGGAAGCTGCCGGCTCTACTACTCCACTAGGCCGGCCACCAGACAAGCCCGACCCGTCCATCCGTGCGGAGGTAAACCTGCTCATGCAGACGGTATGTGCCATCTGGGAAACTCCAACATGGGACAAGACGTTCATGAATTTCTTGGACAAGGGAGAGCTACCCGACGAAGAGGTAGAGGCAAGACAAGTGAAGCGCAGGGCGAGCATGTACACCATAATCAACAACGATCTCTACAAGCGCAACGCTGGGGGCATTTACCAACGATGCGTAAGCTAGGAAGAAGGAATCCGGTTGCTAATCGACATTCACTAGGGCGAGTGCGGCCAACACGCATCGTCACGAGCCATAGTGGAAAAAGCATTTCACCATGGGTTATATTGGCCCATGGCACTGAAGGACGCCGAACAAATGGTCAAGGCATGCAACAATTGCCAACGGTTCAGCTAACAAAAGCACACTCCGGCTGCGGCACTCAAGACAATCCCCATCACTTGGCCCTTCGCCGTCTGGGGGCTGGATATGGTCGGCCCCTTCAAAACAGACCGATCCGGCATGACGCACTTGCTGGTGGTGGTGGACAAGTTCACCAAGTGGATCGAGGCAAAACCGATAAAGAAGCTAGATGGCCCGACGGTGGTTAAGTTCTTCACAGACATAATCACGCGCTTTGGCTACCCCAATAGCATCATAACTGACAACGGCACGAACTTCGCCAAAGGGGCTCTCGCACGCTTCTGTGGAGACAAGGGAATCCATCTGGACCTCGCATTCGTGGCACACCCCCAATCCAACGGGCAGTGCGAGCGAGCAAATGGTCTGGTCCTAGCCGAAATCAAGCCCCGGCTGATCGAACCACTGATGCGATCTCCCGGGTGCTATATAGAGGAGTTGCCGGCTGTGCTATGGAGCCTGCGCACCACACCCAACCGGTCCACCGGCTACACTCCATTCTTCAGCATCTACAGGGCAGAGGCAGTCCTACCAACAGACATCGAGTTCGACGCGCCCCGCAAGGTGTTATATTCAGAGCAGTAGGCCAAGGAAGCACGTGAGGACAACGTCAACCTCCTCGAAGAAGCACGCGAGCTAGCCCTATCCAGATCTGCCATCTACCAGTAGAACCTGCGTTGTTACCACGCCGGCCGGATCCGCAGCGTCTCGTTCCGCGAGGGCGACCTGGTGCTACGGCTGGTGTATAACACCAAGGGGATGCACAAGTTATCTTCACCTCGGGAGGGCCCATGCAGAACAACTCGTACTACCTCATCAGCGACCGCTAGCTGGAAAAGAACAAGATGGACCACTTAGGCGAAGAAACTGAGCACCCATGGAACGCGAACTTGCTTCACCCATTTTACACTTGAAAGATAAGTGTACGCATCTTACCTTTATGTAATGAATAAGCATGGGAGCCTCGACACAGTCTCGGGGACTCCGCAATAAATTAGCAAATCATGCTGCACAATTTGGCTGTTCCGGCTGCATTATTTTAACCCTGGAGCCGGCGATCTCCACCAGGGACTTACCGGTTGGCCCAGACGGCCGCGTGATCCAAGCGGCAAAGTACTGTACGCGGCTCTAAGGGCTTCCTCTTTGGTTCTGGCTACAAACCGCAAGCCAGCTGATAGATCTGGCAAGAGCAGAACACTCGAAGACCCCAACACGAAAAAGCCTCGAGGAAAACAAAAGCATTCCGGTTGCGCTCGCTCGCTCGAAGCTAATGACCAAAACCCTAAGTACCATGCAATATGCCTACTAGCTACCCCTTCGACTCCGGCTCACACCCAACAAGGGCACAACATTATACTGGCCAATGCTCACTGAGAAAAGGACAAAGTCATCGGCCTAGCACGAAACAACATGATTTCAAACATAGCGAACTTCGAATTACGATTTCTCATACGTATGTTTAACCAGGCAAACAACATACTTGTTTTTTATCTTTGCATGAGCCAAAGTTCTAAGACGAGCACCAGGGCTGGAGGCTAGTCGCCTCCCAGACGACAGAAGAGAAGGCAAAGGAGCTTCGACCCGGCTATATCCTCCAGTCGGCCTGAACCTCGAGGACTACACCCTGTGGGTGCGCTCATGCGCCCCCACACAGAAACCTGCAGGAGACAACCACACAAGGGAGCTTTGACCCGGCTGTGTCCTCAAGCCGACCCGAACCTCGGGGACTACACCCTGTGGGTGCGCTCGCGCGCCCCCACACAGAACCCGCAAGAGACAACCACACAAGGGAGCTTCAACCCGGCTGTATCCTCTAGCCGGCCCGAACCTCGGGGACTACACCCTATGGGTGCGCTAACATGCACCCACACAGAAGCAAGCACACAACAAGTGTAGATCAAGCAAAACATAAAGTGCAGGCACTAGGCACAAGAAAGTATCACAAGGGAGGCGATGCTCCCACCAGAATTCAGTACAAGACAAAGACAATTGTTGTCGTGGTATTGCCGACGAGTACGCCATGGAGGGATCCTCACAGTGTGGGGTTACAGACGTGGGGTAAGGCGGAGAGTTGGCGGGTACGAGGTAACATAGCTTACCTAGGTTCAAGTCCCACAACGGTGGTGGAACTCTATTCCTACTATAAATCACTATAATGGCAATACGCCGAGTTATAGAGATAGGTTCGCTGTGCGAGATGTTGCGTGTTGTATGCTGCAATCTAAGAGGTTATGCCCTAAAGGCTCCCGCAGGCCAGCTTATAAAGGCGCCAAGACCTAGGGTTTACATGGAAAGGTCCCTGCCGAGCAAGGTAAAGAGTCCTACACTAATACAAACTAGTCTTCCGTGTCTTGTAATCCAAGGCTCTGAGTATGTCAGTGACTCCTGCGTAGCCTTCCTTTATTCGGCATGGATCTCCCTTCTGGATCCGTCTAACTGGGCCACCAAGCAGGCCATAGGCCTTGCTACCATCTATGGGCCACCCGGGTTAGGCGGATTGGTGACATGCTATGAGGATACCCATATAGCATATCCCCAACAATAGCCCCTGGAGGACTTTGAAATCTTGTGCCATCTTGCTCGTTGATCTCTGAATGTCCCGTCTAAGTGACGTCGGCAATCCATCAAGCAATATCTCAAAGGTCTCCCAAAGAACCCTGCAATCCTCTCTGGCTTCGTAATGTAGCCGGAGATTCCTTGAGTCTTCGTTTCCAGAGTCGGGTAGTCTCGGCCTTCGATGGAATCTTAGGATGTGACCCTTCACTTCAACTGTCAGGAGGATGACGTAGGGTACAACCTACGCTACCTTGAAACTCACAGAAACAGAGAATTAATCATCAGCTATTTTCACGTGCACGAAATCCAAAACGACAAAGCGGCAAAGACAGAGGACGTGGCGAAATTACCGCGCACGTTCACTTCCACGTCGGTACATCCCATCCGTTAGATCTCTTTGCATGAATTGCGGGGTCTATATATTTTCACCGTAGTCAATCTATTTCTCTTTTACCCACATTCACTTTCCAGTCTTCGTCTTCCTCCAGCCACGCGACTGTTCGAGATCTTCTGTGAAAACCCTAACCAGAGCCCTTCTCTTTTCCACCTTCCCCATGTCGTAATGGCCTCCAGTAGCACTATCCCTTCCACGGCGGCGGTTCTCGAGGCTACACTAGAGCCATCCTAGGGAGTGGCCGTCCTGTCGGAGGGGGTGGTCGTTCCCATCTCCGTCGTGGTGGAAACCACCGGCGATGACCAAGAACAAGCAACGACCGAAGCCGCTGAAGAAGAAAATGACTCCCACAAAGGGGTGTGGAGAGTCTCTGATCTCTCTGCCGAAGATCTACAGGAGCTGGTCGCTGAGGGGTATCTCCCTACGGCGAAGGAGTTGGTCCGGCAGGCGGCACTGGCCAGCGAGGTGGTCCCTTCTTCCAAATCCGGATAGAAGGTATACCTCAAGTCTCAGCTAGTGCGTGGCGTAAGCCTGCCAGTCTCCAACTTCTTCCTGGATGCCCTTCGGCACTTTCAGGTACTCCCCCACAATCTCTGTCCCAACAACATTCTAGTCCTTAGCAACTTCGTAGCTCTGTGCGAAGGATTTGTAGGAATCAAGCCTAGATTAGATCTGTTTGTATACTTTTTAACGTCAAGAGAGAGTCTGTAGAGTCCAAGGATGAATTGCAGATTTGCGGAACCATTAGCTTCAAGATCTGGCCTAGCCGGCGCTTCCCCGACATAGTAGGGAATGAGTCATGCAAGAACTGGTAGCGCACGTATTTCTACGACCCAAATATCCCTCTGCCTGACCACCTTGAGACTTATCCAGACTTCGTCGATGGAGCCGCCGCCGAGGTGCCTGCATGGCAGACCCCAACCTCTCTTCCCTCTAACGATGAAGCCAATCACACCGTCAGCCGGATTGAATGGCTCGTAGACGGAGGTCTGACGGGCTTGGACCTTGCCATGTGCTGGTTCATCAGGAGGATCTAGCCTCTGCAGCATCGCGTTGAGTTGATGTGTAAATACACTCAAGACATGAGGGATCCCATGCGAATTTCACGGGATAACTTCTCTACTGACTCCATCAAACTCCGGCTTAAGGACATCATGAAGGTGAAGGAGAAGAAGCGTGGCTTCAAGATCACCTTCGACATGTTCGATTGCGGCAAATGCCCAGAGGTAGCTTCTATTTCCTTTGTTGCTCGTTATATGCTCTAAGGTTTTTCCGACTTGAAGTTGTCAATCTAACACTCCTCTGTATCCCAGCTGGCGACCTTGGCGGCGGATCAAATGGCCTCCCAGGTCTATGATCCTAAGCTGAAGTATATCCAGGTGGTGTCCGAGGATGACGCCCCCCAAGGATCAACCAGCTCCAGCAGCGAATGGAAGAGCTCCACCTCTAACGCTGTTGCTGAGGCCAAGAAGAAGAAATCAGAGAGTGGAGTCTCCAAACATTCCACTACCGCCTTAGAGGAGGAGAAGAAGAAGAAGATCACCGGCATTCCCCTCACCAAGGCTCCTACCGTGGAGTAAGTATTTTCATTCTCCGACTTTGTGCTTTTCTTCCCATACCTTTTTTTCAACTCTTGTACTTATATTTTGTATGTTTCAGGAGGAAAGCCCGTGTTAGTTTGAAGAAATCCTCCAAAGATGTTGGAGGGTCAAAAAACATTCATGACATGTTGACCCTGGATATGGTCGCCAAGTTCTCTCCCGCCACTGCTCCCCCTACTCCTGGCGCCAAACCTTCTACTGGCCCCGCTAGGCCTTCATCTCCCGTCATCCCTGAGATCTCCGCCATGGAGACATATGTCAATCCAATACTTGATATCTCAGGCTCTATCAAGGCAGATGTTGCTCCCAGTGGCCAGGCAACACAGGAGAGCACCTCCTCTAAAGTGGCTGAAGCTCCGGCTAAGGATGCCACCGAGAAAGGGAAGGAAGTGGTGGAAGAGGTGGACGTGGAAGCGACGATCGAGGCAGGAGCCTCCAGGCCATCATCTGCTTTGAAGGTGCAAGAGGCGGCTAGGGGTTCATCCATGCCTCCAGCTTCAACCTCTCCATTGGCTGCGACTCCTCCGACGTTGAGCCTGGATGACCTCATCATGCAGGCCAATGTAATCTATAAGAATGCCCGGACCGTCCATGATTCCTATGCTCATTTGGCCAACAATCTTAGGGTCATTGCCATCGTAAGTCTTTTGATCTTTTACTTCTTTTGATTTGTAATGTATCCCACTATAGCCCTCGAGCTCTTAGGCAGATAAACCAATAGTTATTGGCCTGAGTGCTCCAAAGAACTAAGTGTAAAACTTGTCTGTGTAGCCCCCGAGCGCTTAGTTGAAACTGAATAGTTCTGACTAGATGCTCTAGAGAAACTAGCTTATTGTAAAATCATATACTATAGGCCCTGAGTGTTTAGTTGAAACTTGGATAGTTCCGACTAGATGCTCTATTGAAACTAAGCATGTTAACATCTTGTGCAGAATGAGAACAAACGGAGGATAGCCACTAATGAGAGGTTTGCTGCTCTGCGGAAGGAACTGGACCTTGAACAGGGTAAAACAAAATTCCTGAAGCAACAGATCAAAAATAGCGAGAGTCTGTTTTCTGCAACAGCTCCTTGCTTTTCCTCATGGATTCATTTCTTCCGGCTTCTTATAACACTTTTTTGATTTTTGTCTTACAGAAGCCATCGCCAAGGCCAAGAGCATCATCGAGCAATCCAAGCACATCCAGGAGCTCGATGATGAAAACAAAATTCTGAAGAAGGACCTGGCCGATGCCGTCAAGGGCCATGAGGCAGCGATGAAGGTGTTGCAAGAGTCTGCTGATGCCGAGATGCAGCGCCTGAAGGACAAAATTGTGCAACTCAAGAAGCAGAACCAAGCTGCCCAAGAGCAGAATGCTAGAAACCTTGAGGTGTACAAGTCAGTCCAGAAGGAGCGCGATTCTTTGGCGGAGACGTGCATGCAAGCGGAAATGAGCATCTTCGGTAACCTTTCTCCGTCTTGGTCACTTATGTAATTTGGACAACTATTTTACTTGTTTGTACTCATGGTCCTTATGTTTTGTGCAAACCATAGCTCCCATTGGCTTAGCCAACTTGGGTGAGGGTGCTCTGGATCCCAAGGAACGCATGATTCTTACCGGCAACTTCGTCAGCACCGCCATCGCCCAAGCCAAAGATATAGCTCAACCTCTGGGTATCAATATCAAGGCGACAGACTCAGCAGCCAAGTTTGCAGAAATCCTGCGCCGAGCCTCCGAGAAATTCAAGGACTGGAAAGCCTCTTGCGTCCGAGCTAGTGCTAGGATGACCCTGTCCTTGGTCAAGGCACACTACGACAATGCCGACATCGACTTGGTGACCTCCGGCATGCCCAACCTAGACGAGGAAGGTCGAGAGATCGATAGTGATGCTATTTGGAACTCCCTTGCCGGCTTCGAAACTAGAGTTGCCAAGATGGTCAAGGCGGATATCTTCGTGCCTACCGAGATCCTTGATGAAGACATGGCCTCATCTGAGTCTAGCCCCTCTCCTTCCGAGTTTGACGAGCTCTCTCGGCCTGGCTCTCCTGATGATGCCACCACGAAGCCCCCTGCAGTAGAGCCATAAAAAACAATGTCTATATTAAATGTGTCTCTGCAATGTGTATGCAGAAAAAACTTATGTTCTGCTAAGGCGGAAAACTTGTACTCAAGTTTCCTGCAACTTATCTGTTTCCAGCATGTGTATATTTTTTAAGCAAGTGTTGGCTTATCCATTATTCTGGTTCGTATGCTTGACCTTTCATGAGACGGAAGATTCGCATCATAGAACTATGCTCTCAGGTGATGATGCTTAATAGCACCGTCAAGAACCTAAGAGCAAAATCGTCGGCTTTGAGTGCCGAAAAGTCACTACTCTAGAATCCACATAAAAACTTTAGAAAACATGTAGACCAGAAAACTTAAGCTAACGCTCATAGGCGGAATTTTCACAAGTGCAAATGCAAACTTGCACATAAAGGGTTTATATGATCCAAAAATGAACAACTAAAGGAGGTAAAAGACTCAGAGAATATGAGTGAACCAAATGCTTTACTTCATTGATCATATAAGAAACTTATTACATAATATAAATGTGCTAACTGTAAAAGGGGCGTAGCTGTGCTATGTTCCATGGCTGATTTACCTCCGGGTAATTATGATCGGAGTCACGTTGCTTGCGCTTGCATTTTTTGGCCTATCGTTCAACTCATGAATATCGACGATGTAATAGGAACCATTTAGCAATGCTTTGCTTATGACGAACGGTCCTTCCCAAGGCGGGGATAGTTTGTGTGATTTCTCCTTCTTGAGCCTAAGCACTAGATCCCCCTCTTTAAATGAGCGATGCTTTACGCGGCGACTATGGTAGCCACGCAGTTTTTGCTGGTAGATGGCGGATCTCTGGCATGCCAGCACGTGCTCTTCTTCATGTAGGTCCACAAATAAGTGCCTAGATTCTTCAGCGTAATCCTTGTTGTAGGAGGAAACTCTTGGTGCATCGTGGAGGCTTTCGGACGGGAGGACTGCTTCTGCTCCAAAAACCATGAAGAAAGGAGTCAAGCCGGTGGATCTGTTGGGTGTTGTTCTCAAACTCCATAAGACAGATGGTAATTCCTCCGCCTAGGCTCCAGTTGCTCTACGTAGCGGTGCCTCTAAGCGTGGCTTGTTTCCATGCAGAATTAGTCCATTAGCCCTTTCAACTTGCCCATTTGACTGCGGGTGTGCCATAGATGCTAGGTCAAGGCGGATGCCTTTTTCATGACAGTACTCCTCAACTTCTCTGAGAGACAGATTTCTGCCATTGTCGGTGACGATGCTATGTGGGAGACCAAATCTCACCACTAGATCCCAGACAAATTTTAGGGTTGTTTCCCCATCAAGCTTTCTAATGGGTTTAGCTTCAATCCATTTTGTGAATTGGTTCACTGCTACTAGCAAGTGTGTGAATCCACATGGTGCTGTTTGCAAAGGTCCTACCATGACCAGCCCCTAGACTGCGAATGACCAAGTTATTGTTATTGTTCGCAATTCTTCAGCTGGAACACTTGGTTGTCTTGCATAAAACTAACACCCAAGACATGTTTGTACCAACTTTTCGGCATCCTCCTTGGCAGTTATCCAGTAGAATCCTTGTCGGAAGGCTTTAGCCACCAACGATCGGGGAGCGACGTGATGCCCACAATCTCCGAGATGTATTTCTCTAAGGATGTCAATACCTTGCTACTGGGAGACGCATCGTAGGAAAACTCCTATGGTACTTCTTTTGTATAGCTGGCCATCAATGATGACGTACCATTTTGCTCTGCGTACTATTTGCCGGCTTTTGACTTTGTCGGCGGGCAAAGTTCCATCTTGTAGATAGTCCATGAACGGTTTCGTCCAAGCCGGAGAGGTCACTGTTACTGTGTTAACAAATGAATCCACTCTATCCGGGTTGTTGGGGTCCGCTCCTTTCACGGATGGGGTCCGTAAATGCTCCAAGAAAAAGCTTGGTGGAATTGGTCGACAAGCTGATCCAAGCTTTGACAACAGATCTGCCACCTCATTATCCTCCCTTTTGACATACTTGACTTCGTAGCCGTCGAAGCACTTGGCTATTTTGTCTACTTTGTCTCAATATGTCGCCATCATAGGGTTTTGCGCGTTCCAGGTGCCAGCTACTTGCTGGGCAACCAAGTCGGAATCTCCACAGCAAACTATGCGCTTGATGGAAATATCCTTGGCTACGCGAAGTCCGTGAATGAGGTCCTCATACTCCGCCATGTTATTGGTAGCATTGAAGTGGATCTGTAGGACGTATTGAAACTTTTTTCCTATGGGCGATTGTAATAATACACCAGCCCCCGAGCCATTGAGTAGCTTTGATTCGTCAAAGTGCATAACCCAATATTCTGGCTCTAGTACATGAGTGTCTTCTAGCAGTCCTGTCCAATCTGTAAGAAAGTCCGCCAATGCTTGTGATTTGATAGCGCCGCATCTCTTGTAGGTGATTTCAAAGGCGGCAAGTTTAATGCCCCACTTTGCCACTCTCCCTGTAGCGTCGCTGTTGTTGATGATGTCGGATAGTGGAGCTTTGCTCACTACTGTGATGGAGTGCTCCTGGAAATAATGCCTTAGCTTACGTGAAGCAAGGAAAACTCCATAAGCTATCTTCTGGTAGTGCGGGTAACACTGCTTGGATTCCATCAAGACCTTGCTTACGTAGTAAAGGGGCCGCTGAACTCCGTATTCGTGCGTTGGTTCCTTGCGCTCCACCATGATGATGATGTTGATTACTCAGTTGGTTGCTGCCATGTAAACTAACATAGGCTCCCTTGGTACCGGTGCTGCAAGTATTGGTGGGCAGGAGAGTATTCTCTTCAACTCCTGAAGTGTTGCATCATCTTTGTCCATCCATGTTAATTTGTCCACCTTCTTGAGCAACTTGTAAAGCGGCATAACCTTCTCACCAAGTCGGCTGATGAACCGGCTTATTGCTGCAACACAACCTATGAGCCTTTGTATGTCCTTCAGGCATGTCGGGCGTTTGATGTCGAGGATGGCCTTGATTTTCCCTGGGTTCACCTTGATTCCGCGATGCGAAATGATGAAACCCAACAGTTCCCTGGGTACCCCGAAGACGCACTTCTCGGGGTTCAACATCATATTGTATTTTTGGAGATTGTCGAAGGTTTCCTACAAGTCGGCGATAAGATCATTTGATTTCTTTGACATTACCGTGATGTCGTCCACGTAAGCGTGTATGTTGCGACCTATTTGGTCGTGTAGGCAACGTTGCATCGTCCGTTGGTAAGTAGCACTAGCATTTTCAACCCAAAGGGCATCGTGACGTAGCAATACGTGCCATAGGGTGTGGTAAACGAAGTGGCCAGTTGGTCCGACTTTCACATCCGGATCTGGTGGTAAAGTCCGAGCCAGCCGTCGAGTCAATGCTTGGTCAATGCGAGGCAAAGCAAACAGATCCTTCGGACATTCTTTGTTCAAGCCGGTGTAATCAACGCACATTCTTAAGTCATTGGTTCCCTTTTTGGGGACAAGTACAGGATTTGCCACCCATCGGGTGTGAATAACTTCTTGGATAAAGCCAGTCTTAAGTAACCTAGCCATTTCTTTGCCTATAGCCCTTCGTCTTTCATCACCAAAGCATCGTAGAGGTTGCTTCACTGGTTTGGCATTGGGATCAATATTCAAGCTGTGCTCGGCAAGTTCCCTAGGTACACCTTTCATGTCGGCAGGTTACCAGGCAAAGATGTCCCTATTCTCATGGAGGAACTCGACAAGCGTGCTTTCCTATTAGGGATCCAGGTCCGTGCCAATGGCGGTGGTCTTGGAGGAATCTCCTTTAACAAGTTCCACCTGCTTGGTCTTGATGGCGGCCTTGAAGGCGGGTTCGACATCAGTGATTTGCTTCTTCGAAGCCGGCATCTCCGAGGCATCAACCTGGTTCTGGATCTCCTTGAACTCCTCACCGTAGAGAACTGCTTCGGCGAAGGCGGCTTCGCTGAGCTCACACTCCCGCGCCTTGGAGAAGCTTTCGTCAACGGCGATGACGCCATTTGGTCTGGGTATCTTGAGTTTGTTGTAGAGAAAGCATGGCCTTGCAAGGAAGGAGTGGAAGATGACGCATCCAAAGATGATGTGGTACACACTCTTGAAAGGTACCACTTCAAAGGTCATGCGTTCCTGGCGGTAATTTTTAACATCGCCAAAAGCGACTGGAAGGGTGATGCAGCCCATGGAATTTGCTTATCGGCCGGGGACAAACCCATGGAACATGGTGTTGCTTTTCCTTAGCTGGGTCTCCATCAAGTTCATCTTGTGCAGTGTATCCAGGTACATGATGTTGATGCTGCTTCCACTGTCCACGAGGCACTTGGTGAACTATGTGCCGTCAATCAGAGGGTTGATGACCATGGCATACTGGTTCTCTATTGGGATAAGATCTGGATGATCCTTTCTATCCCAAGTTATTGGAACTTCCGACCACCTGACATACTGTGGAACCAGAGGGAGGGTAGCCATCAGTATCCTCAAAGAGGTTTTCTGGCCCCGGACGGTGGGCATGCCAAGGAAAGTGTGGTAACATGGAGCCTTCTTTTCGAAGGGATTTTCCCCTTTATCCTCTCCCTTATCAGAAGATTTGGGTTCCACGTCTTCATCCATATCACTTGAATCCTTGGGCTCCTCCTCCTTTTTCTTCCCTTTGCCCTTTCCGCGGGGTCTGTTTTTTCGACTTTGCTTGTAGCCGGACTCAGGGTCCTCCTTGAGATCATTGACAAACTTGCATTGGTGATTGGTGTGGGTGGCCTTGCCATTGGCATCGAGATGGACGAAACACGACATGTCACGGTACTCTTCATACGTTTGGGAAACGCGAGGTGCTGAGGGTGTAGTGTCACTCCTCTGCTAGCCACTGCTAGCCCCCAGCCACGTCCATGCTGTCCGCCTCCGCCTCTGCCAGTGAATGTTGAGGCGACCATGTCGGCTGTTTGCTTCTCTTCGGGCAGATTCTTCCGCTTGTTAGTATTGTTGTTTTTTCTGGCCTAGGTCAGGATTGCTATTGCCGGAAATGATCTGCGTGCATCATCATCAGCAGCGGAAAATTCGCTAGCCATGGCGATCATTGCATTGAGGGTGAGCTCATTGTTGTCTTGCTTGCGCTTCAAATTATGGTGGAGCGAAGTTCCCGTTTCCATCCCGTCAATGATGGCGGCCATAGTGGTATGTTCATGCACCCATGTGCTGGATTTTTTCATATCTAGCCAGTGAGAGAGGTAAGCACGAGAAGTTTCATCCTTTTCTTGCACACACCACTGGAGCTCTCCAACAGTATAAGGACGTTTGTAGGTGCCCTCGAAATTCTTGGTGAACGCTCATGCATGTCCAACCAATTGCAAATTGATTTCTCCGGTAAGTCATCGATCCATTTCCATGCGATGCCGGTCAGCATGAGTGGGAGGTACTTGACAGCGACATTGGGGTTTCCCCCTATGATGTGAATCGCTTCGCTGTAGTCCTGCAACCACGTTGCCGGCCTAGCGGTGCCATTGTAGGGCTTGATGGTCTTGTCTATCCAGAGACCCTTGGGGTAAGTTGTGGCCCATATTACTGGTCCAAAACAACGTGTCCCAAGGTATGGGAGCTCCCGAGCTTCTTGGATCTTGTCCAACCACGATCGTGCGTCATATGGCTCTGGCTGCTTCCCTTTTCCATCATGGGGAGGGGAGTTCTAGCGCGATTTGTTAGATCCACCATGGCTGCTAGGTGGCGATGATGGCGGGGGAGGCGGTGGGTTAGCCTTCTCACTATGGCCCTCCTACGACTCCTCACACCTACCGTGGTTGCTTGTCAGACGTGGAGCCTCCTCATGGGACCTGCTCCTATGTCCTTCATTGCCGATGCGCTCTCCGACATGCCGAGGCTGCTCACCCCGGTCGCGTATGAAGACGTCGGCCTGGGGCCGCCTTGGAGGTGGCATGCTTATACAATGGCACAACTCTGGTTCCTCGTGACACCGAGATGGTGGTGGAGGTGGTGACCAGCGAGGATGAGCCTTTTCTCCATGATAAGAGGATATGGGGATGGCGTCAGTCCTGTTGCGTGCCTCTCTCCATCTTCGCTCTGTGGAGCCTGTGCGGGATCCCTCGTCACGGGGAGATTTTGGCCCTCTGCGGCTGTTCAGGGTTGACTAGCAAAGCTCTGGGTTGGACTCAAGCTTTTGCGAGGTAGCCTTTTCCTATTGCTTGCATGCCTTAGCGATGAGGTCGTACAGCTGAACAACTGCTTTTGGCGACTTGTCCTGCTCCAGGAGGGTCTTGGCGACGACAATGTTGAGGGCAGGAGTTGGCATGACTTGCCTCCCCTCTGAATTGATGTATGAGGTGGCTTTTATCGGCTTGGAGCCCTCATACCCCAACCTGCGCCGAACGCCAGGATCTTCGACGACGTGAGCTGGTGCCTTCTTTGAATTTTGCTTCAACCGCAACTACTTGTACTCAGCCTCCATAGCTCTTGCCGCTTTGATGGATTGCTACGCCCTAGCCATGTCTTCGTCTAGCTTAGCGCCCTGCTCCACGATGCACTTGGCCTCCGCCAAGATTGCCGCGCGCTTCTCGTCAAGCTCCATAACGCCCAGGATATGGGCACGGTGATAGGTTCAACGAGGAGTGTGCCGTAAATTGCTTTGTCGGTAGGGGTATCCAATGGGTTGCCAGATGCAAACGTTGAGGGTGGCTAGTTTGATTGTCGCATGGTACTGGGGGCTGAGTTCCTGCGTCAGTTGCGGGTGGATAACCGAAGGAGGCATAGCCTTGGCCGAAGCTAGAGGCGCGGCGACCTTCTTAGCTGTTGCTGCTTTGGTCACCGCTAGTGTGGGCGGAGCTCTCTCACGTTCCTGTTCCTGTCCGTCTTCTTCCATAACGCTCCCAATGGCGACTAGCACCTGGTGGGAAGCGTTGGTCTTCTCGACACTCTCCTCCTTCTCGACCTCCCTCATAACAGCATCGTATTCCTCTGAATTAGCGTCCGAGCCACCGCCATCCATATTGATGTCGGCGTATAACGCGTCGAGGACGGAGTCAGAGTTGGCGTCGATGTTGGTGATGGTGGATGTGGAGGGTGATGGAGGCGGACCGTTGTTGTTGTTTCCTCCTCCGGTCATGCCGGTGATCGCCGTTTCAGCCTCTTCATTATCTTCCATGTGTTTGTTGACGATGGTAACCATGTCACCCAGGGTGAGAGGACCTACAGCCTGCCGCCTTCGGAGGGTATGTCGGAGGAGTGTTCCAGGTGTGAGCCCTTCCACAAAGTGGTACACGAGCTCATCGGCACGGTCGCCCTCTAGGGTTTCCCTCACCCTCATCCATCTGGCGAGGTATTCGCGGGGAGGTTCTCCATCCCTTTGAACGCATCTGGCCAGATCAAAGATGGTGACTACACCGACAAATTGTGACCTGCGCATCTCTAATGCTCGGGGAAGCCAAGCGGATTTGCGGGGTCTTTCCACCTTTATATCCTGCACTAGGGCGGTTTGGGTGGGCCTTGAAATTTCCTGATCTGAGCCACCATACTCCAAGGAGAGGTATGGCCTAGATCCTTCCGCGAACATGTCCTGCTCATAGGCGGTCCGTGTGGGGATTGACGAGTTTCCAACTTCCTAGGAGCTAGGACCCGAGTTAGTTTCACTGATGAAGATGTGGATGTCTCCGAAGGGGATGATGGAGCAGCGCGTAGGGTTTGTTTTTGCCAGCACCTAGAACTCGTCTGGAGGGACGATCAGGACGTTGCCGGAGAAAAGAACGCGTCCGATGGCTACAGTGTTGCCGATTCCTGCGAAGAGATTGGACCTCGCCCGGTGTAGAGCTCGAAGCGCCTCTTGCCCCACGGTGGGCGCCAATTGTCGTGGTATTGCCGACGAGTACGCCATGGAGGGGTCCTCACAGTGCATGTTTAGAAACGTGGGGTAAGGCGGAGAGTTGGCGGGTAAAAGGTAACACAACTTACCAGGTTCAAGTCCCACAACGGTGGTGGAACTCTATTCCTGCTATAAATCACTATAATGGCAATACACTGAGTTACAGAGATAGGTTCGCTGTGCAAGGTGTTGCGCGTTGTACGCTGCAATCTAAGAGGTTATGCCCTAAAGGCTCCCGCATGCCGGCTTATAAAGGCGCCACGACCTAGGGTTTACAGGGAAAGGTCCTTGCTAGGCAAGGTAAATAGTCCTACACTAATACGAACTAGTCTTCCGTGTCTTGTACTCCAAGGCTCCGAGTATGTCGATGACTCCCGCGTAGCCTTCCTTTATCCGGCATGGGCCTCCCTTCTGGATCCGTCTAACTGAGCCGCCCAGCAGGCCGTAGGCCTTGCTACCAACTATGGGCCAGCCGGGTTAGGCGGATTGGTGACATGCTATGAGGTTAAACATATAGCATATCCCCAACAATTGTTCACCAACGAAAAAGGACAAGTTATTCAACAACAAACACTCTCGGCATACCGGGGATCAAGCCTGAGGATTGGCAGAGGAGCCAGAGGCATCGGCTGGAGCTTGGCTGCAGGAGGCAACATCGGCCGAGGCGGTTTCTGGCGCAACCGGGGCTTGAGTGTCCGCCGCAGTCGGGCTGAAGTGGTACGGCTCCATGCCATCCAGGTCACTGAAATCCCGGTCCAGCTAGACGAAGCTCCCAATCTTCACGCCACAAGAGCGGATATCGGGAACCTCGGCGCGGAGCTGCTCATAGCTGGTCCCTTGATGGAATCCGCGAGAGAGGCTCCATAGATCCACGTCCGGGTACCAGGACTTCAGCAAGGCGAGAACCATCTCCGTGGCGCCGTGCGCCGCCCACTCGCGCGCCACATCCATGAGGTCAGGGATGCCAAAGAGCTTCTCGGCTAGGGCATCGATGGTAGCCGGCTGATCGGTGTCAGGCCAGACATAGTCATAGACCTCGAGGGTAGCGGAGCGTAGCCTCTTGGCCTCCTCGCCGACGACCGCCACCAGCTCCTCCGGGTGGAGGTCACGCCCGGTGTCCGCCTCGGGGATGCATGCCAAAGACTGGTCAATCGCCTCAGGGTAATGAGCTGCACCCAGAAAAGAAACGACAGTCAACGCCGGCTGCAGAAGATAAACGGCAGAGCTGGTCTAGTTCACAGTTACTTACTAATGACCATCTCAGTGATCTGGCAAATCTCCCCAACACTGCCCTCTCCTTAGCCTGATAACCCTTAAGAGTCTCTACTTGAGTGGCATGGAGCTTCTCAAGGTTCTTCAGCGCCTCGGTTCGGATGTCGGCCACATTCTTGGCATGGCCGGCCTTGACCTCCATATGCTGCCGATGCGCAGCCAGCTGACCGATCTGGTCCTGGCAAGCCTTGTTGGACTCCTCTAGCCGGGAAACCTCCCCCTTTAGCCTGGCCACCTCCTGGTCCCGATCCGCCAACAGAGCTGCAGGAGGGTACCCAATGGTCAACAAGAAGTGCGAAAAGTCACGCAATCGAGAGGACACGGTAGAGCAAGCAATCTAGTGGCCCAGATCTTGCGTGGCGTTGGCAGCATCGGCGAGATCCCTCTGCAGAGAAAAAGGAAGTAAGAACCAAAGAACCAGCTAAAGAGAAAGGTAGCAAAAGACAACAAAGAATAGTGAGGGGATACACACCTCGAATGAATCCCCCAGTGCCTTGGCCTGCCCAAGCCCCTGCTCCAGCACCTGGACCAGGTGGCGGGCCTGGCAAGGGCCAGGGGCGCCGCCTCAGAAAGCTACGCCAAAGCAGGGTCTAGTGGTGGCGTGGCCCGGGCCGGCGTCTAGCCGGTGACCTAGAGGTCGTCGTCGCTACCGGCCGGCTACACGGAGGCCTCTGGTTGCGCCGCCTCTGTCGGCTCCTCCACCCAGTAGGTGGCGGAACCAGTCCCTGGCGTCAGGCACAAGGGAGGGGCGGCCGCACCACCGTGCCCAGGCAAGAGAGCCTCGGCGAGCCGGGAGACGGCGCTAGCCCGATGCAGTGTCACGGGCGCAGCCGGCGGCACCACCTCCGCCACGTCCGCAGCAGCCTTAGCGGGCGCAGCCTCGGGAGCCGCAGCCAGCACGGTGGAGTCGTCAGCCCTGGCAGGCAGGGAGGCGGACGCGGTGGTGACGATCGCGGAGCTAGGCAAGGACATCGCCTCACTACATAAAGGACAAGGGTGCGATGAGCAAGTGCAAGTCTACTACTACAAGCAAAGGGTACAAGAGCATGTACCCGACAATGCTCGGCGCGGTGGCCGCACTCCTTGGGTGGCGGCTCTTCTTTGCGCCACCTCTAGCCGAGGCAACGCTGGTCGAGGCGGCCCACTTCCCCCTGGTCCTAGGCGCATCAGCTTCAGCCGGATCCACATCCTCGCCATGCGCGGCTGCTCCAACACGCAGACAAAATATCAAGTTTATGGCTAGAAAACAAGAGGAGCGAGGCAGACAAGGACAGTGAAAGGTTTCTCACCAGATGGGAACTTGCAGCCCTCATCAGCCCGGGTGGGGAACCGCTCCAGCTCCATCTGTGGGTACTTCAAAGGATTGAAGTCCGCAGAAAAGAGAGGGAGCTCATCGTCCCCCATGCCGTCCTCTGCTAGCTGCATCATAAAGAGCTACTCAACAGGGGAAGATAAGAAGCATGAAACAAAAATTCCTTGGGAAAAGTTCACTCGGAGAAGAAGAGGAGAGGCTTACCTTCGGTGGCAGCCGGCCATGGTGGTACGGCCAGCAGGAGAACTCCCAGTCCTCCGCCAGCGTCTCCTCGAGATGGCAGCGAGTCACTCGCGGAGGGCCGCGAACAGCACATCCAGCTGAGATACCCTGGTGGGGTCGAGATGGCCAGAGAGATGGCACATCTTGTGCGACCGATGTCGCAGCAGGAGCACGCGGCTCGCCATCCAGGATAGGAGAATGTCCCGGGCGGTGAGCCACTCCTTCTCCACCAGCACCGACATGCGGGAGGCCATCCGGTCGATGCCCGCCTGGGCGCCCATGTTCTGGACGCTCCAGGCCTTCCGGGTAGAGGGGACATTCGCGAAGATCGGGATCTTGATCCAATCAACATCAGTGGTGTTGCGCACGTAGAAGTACGAGCACTACCACAGCTTGACGGTGTCCGGGAGGTCCAGCCACGGCATCACCGCCGACGGCCGCGGGTAGATGGCGCAGCAGCCCGTCTCCGTCAGCAGCCCGCCCTTCCCCACCACCTGGACCTTGAAGTGGAAGAACTTCAAGAAGTTCGCCACCTCAGGGCAAACACCGAGGTAGGTGATACGTCCAAAACGTATCTACTTTCCTGAACACTTTTGCTATTGTTTCTCCTCTATACTTGTGTGATTTGGATGCAACTAATGCGAACTGATGCTGTTTTCAGCAGAATTGCCTTGGTGTCTACTTTTTGTGCAGAAAATCAACTGTCAGGAAAAATCCCGGAAAATATGCCAAAAATCCTATTTTACCCGAAGACTCTAGGAGCCAGAATACGACACGGAGAAGATCCCTGGGGTGGCCACACCACCTACTGGCGCGGGCCAGGCCAGGCCGCGCCAGGGGGTGGTGTGGGCCCCCCAGGCACCCCCTCGGCCTCTCTCTTCGCCTATAAGGAGCCTTCTGACCTAAAAAATTTGGGGGGTTCGACGTTTTTCCAGAAGGAGTTCCGCTCCGCTGCCACCATCAGATTCCACGAAACAGCACCAGAAACTCCGTTCTAGCACCCTGCCGGGACGGGGAATTGGAGGAGATCATCGCCATCATCATCACCATCGCTTCTCCATCGACCATCCATGTTTCCCTCATCTATGAGTGAGTAATCCCCCGTTGTAGGCTATGGGTATGGTAGGGATTGGATGAGATCGTTCATGTAATGGCATCAGATTGTTAGGGCATAGTGCCTAGTATCTTTTATTAGTGCTTTATGACTTTGTTGCGACGTGTTGTGCTTAATTCTTGTCACTAGGGCCCGAGTGCCATGATTTTAGATCTGAACATATTATTGATTCATTATGATAGTATTGTTTTGGGTCTTATCTGCAAGTTGTATACACACGTCGTTGTCTGGAACCTTTGGCCCCGAAGTGACAGAAATCGGGATAACCGGAAGGGAAAGGCTTTGATGTGAGGATCACATGTGTTCACAGAGTGTTAATGCTTTGCTCCGGTGCTCTATTAAAAGGAGCACCTTAATTGCTAGTAGTTCCCTAGAGGCCCTGCTGCAAACGGGCTGGCAGGACAAAAGATGTTGTGCAAGTTCTCGTTGCGAGCACGTATGACTATATATGGAACACATGCCTAGGATTGTCTAGTACTTGGATGCTTTATCTTATTTATCTGCAATTGCCCTGTGTTCTGATTGCTATGTGGATTGTCTTGTCCATGCAACACCCGTCCATCCATCCCTATGCCTACCGCACTCGAATCCCACTGTTTACTGCTTTTGTTACTATTGTCTTTGCTTTACTACTGATGTTACTTTACTATTCCTACTACAAAACTGTTGCTACTGATAAACTGCTGTGAGCAAGATTGTTTCCAGGTGCAGCTGAATTGACAACTTAGTTGTTAAGGCTGATAAATATTCTTTGGCTCCCCTTGTGTCGAATCAATAAATTGGGTTTCACTTCCCTCGAAAATACTGTGATACACCCCCTATACTTGTGGGTCATCAAGACTATTTTCTGGCGCCGTTGCCGGGGATCATAGCTTTATTTATCAAGTTCACTTGGGTTCTCTATTGTTCGCTGCTATCCATCCGTCATGTGTAAGTCTCGAGATGGCAAGGTTCATATTTTACCATCCACTACAAGAAGAGGTACGGTTCTGAACACCTCTACTGCTCTTGATTCACCGTCTGTTTTGAGTAAGCTCGTTACACCACCACATACACATGCTACACACACTGCTACTACTGCTGAATCTAAAACTTCTGATACTTATGATGCTGCTTCTACTGTGCTTGATAAGAGTGGTTCATTAGGTCCTTTCCTAGATGCTACGATTGGTAGAACTATAGCTGGAAATACCGAAACTCCTAATGAAGACACTGCCACACCTGTTAGCTCACCTATGTCTAGTAAGAGTTATGATGCTGAAGAAGATTATGTTGAGATGATTGATGAGTTTATTGAAGAATGTAGGAACACCCATGATAGGAGCGCTGCTAAGAGTCTCCTTGAGAGGCGTACTATTAGACCCAAATTATCTCTTGATGCTAGATTCCCTGCTTCTCCCATAAATATTATAGATGAAGATTATGATTTCTCTCTCGATCTATCTTACATAGCTATTGTCGAGAAAGAACCCTTTTGTGGGACTAAGAATGAAAGTGCGGTAGCACATATGAATGAACTTTATACCATGAGTGGCTTGTTTTCTGATGATCTTAAGATGCGTACTTACTTTGTTGCTAAGATTTTCCCTTTTTCACTAAAAGGAGAAGCTAAAGCTTGGTTTGGTAATTTACCTCCTGGATCTATTGATAGCCCTGAGTGTTTGATTAGTACTTTCTTGCAGAAATATTTTCCTCCTAGTGCTAGACATGCTGTTTTGCAGGAACTTTTTGATTTTAAACAGGGAGAAAAAGAGGTATTGCCCGAATCTTGGGAAAGGTTTTGTTCTTTGATTCATGCACAGGCTGGAAGTCCTTTACCTAAGAATGAGCTACTTGATATATTTTATAATGGACTAATCGAGGAATCTAGGACATACCTAGATAGTTGTGCTGATTGTGTTTTCAGGAATAGGACTCCGAAGGAAGCTGAGGAATTAATGGCTAAAATAAGCAAGAATTATGAAGATTGGACTCCTCCTAAACAAGCTATACCTGAAGTAATTGTACCTGGACCATCTATTCCTGTGCCTATTCCAACATCAAAGAAGAGGGGAGTTATTGAATTAAATGATGAAGTGATGAAGGAAGCTAAGAAATGTCTTAAGGAGAAGGGAATTAAAGCTGCAGATGTCAAGAATTTACCTCCTATAGAAGAATTATGTAAGCCTATTTCCTACTCATCCACTATTGAGGTACACTCTCTCCAACACTTTGATGAAGGTGATATCCCTTACTCTAAACCTCCTGATCAATGCTTAGAAGAATTTGATATCTTTATTGTTAAGCAAGATAACTTTAATAAAAGGGTGCAAAATCATCTAATGGAAAACACTAGAGCTATTGTTGAGTTGAAAGATATTGTGGAAAGAACCTCTAATGATGTTAAAATGATTGTTAAACACTTTCAAATGGTTCAAACTCAAATATATCAACTTGTTAAAGTGCAAAATGACTTGCTAGTTAATGCTGCTAAAGAAAAACATGCTTATGAAATTAGAACTAGAAGTGGTGTTGCTACCCAGGATCCTCTATATCCTGAGGGGCATCCCAAAAGAATTGAGCAGGATTCTCAACAAGCTGAAAATAGTGGTTCTACTCGTAAGAAAAGGAAAAAAGAAACATAAAACTGTTGTAGAACCCTCTGAATCTGCTATAGATCCTAATAGTATATCTATCTCTGATGCTAAAACTGAACGTGGTAATGAAGAAAATGAAGTGCCTAATGAAGAAAAAGTTGAAGAAGAACCTGAAAATCACACTAAGACTACTAAATACACTAAAGAAGATTTTATTGCTAAGAAACATGGTATTGAAAGAGAACCTTGGGTCCAAAAACCTATGCCTTTCCCTGATAAGAAACACAAGTCAAAAGAAGATGAATACTATAATAAGTTTTGTGAGTGGATGAAGCCTTTATTATTGCAAATTCCTTTGACTGATGCTATTAAATTGCCTCCTTACTCAAAGTATATGAAGGACATTGTCTCGAATAAAAGGAAGATCCCTAATGAAGAAAATTCTACTTTGCTTGCTAATTATTCCTTCAATGGTAAGGTTCCTAAGAAACTTGGAGACCCAGGGATTCCAACTATCCCTTGCTCTATTAAGAACAGTTATGTTAGAACTGCTTTGTGTGATTTGGGAGCTGGAGTTAGTGTTATGCCTTTTTCTCTCTATAAGAGGCTTCAGCTTGAAAAATTGATTCCAACTGATATATCTTTGCAAATGGCTGATAAATCTACCACCATTTCTGTGGGTATATGTGAGGATGTACCTGTTCAGGTGGCTCACAATTGCTTGATATTAACTGATTTTGTTGTGCTTGAAATGCCTGAAGATGATAATATGTCTATTATTCTTGGGAGACCTTTTCTTAATACTGCAGGAGCTATTATTAATTGTAATCAAGGAAAGGTGACCTTCAATGTTAATGACAAGGAACATACTGTCTATTTCCTGAAGAAGATTGAAAGGAATTATGGCTTGAATTCAATTGAGCATGTTGAAGGCATTCAAGTTGGAGAAATATATTGTCCCATACCAAGAGAAAAATTTGAAACTATTATGATTGGGACCATTGCTATCAAGTTTAAGGTAACATAATCATTAGTGGAGTACAAAGTTTTGTCTCATATGCAATTGTTTTGGTAGCAAGACTTGATCAACCTTGCTAACAAAAGGATTCCATTGAACAAAACAATGTTTTCATTATGATTATCTCCGTTTATTTCTATCTTTTGCTTTTTAGTTTTTGCTTTCGTTTAGTTTTCTTTGTGTTGTTAGTTGCTTGCATGCTAGAACTTCTGTAGTTCTAGCCTTGTTTTGTCCTTGCATCATGTTTCCAAAAGAAAAAAAATCTGTCTGTTAGAAAAATCATTCTTCTATTTCTGAAAAAAGCCCAAAAATAAAGTGTCTCGAAAAATTCCAGAAAATTCATATTAAATTTTTACGTGAAAAAAGGGGCAGAGGAGTACCTGGTAGGTACCAGGGTGCCCACCAGGTAGGCACACCATGTGGTGGCACGGCCATCCCTGGGTGGCGCCATGCCCTGGTGTGGGCCACCCCTGGCCCCCCACTACTTCTCTCACCTGCCACTTTCTTCTCTCTCTCGAGTAAGCTCCAGTTCATAGCTCAAAATCGCGTTCTTTCTGTGCTTGCTCTCGATTTTTTCGATCTCTTTGCTCAGCCCATCTTTCTTGCTGAAATTTGGAGCAATTGTTCCTTGGTATGTGACTCCTCCCCTTGTCCAAGTAGATTTGTGTTTAGTGGATTATATGTTGAGTATTTTGCTGCTATAGGTGACTGGTTATGAGAGCTTGTAAGCTTGTTTTATGCTTAGATATAAAGTTTTGATGCATGTTTAGGCCTCTTGCAAGTCCCTATGAGTAGAATCATTTATTATATGTACTTTGCAATCACTTGTTTAATAGGTGTTTAAATTTCAGAATAAAAGATGAGTGAGCACCACCTAAACCAACATGAGCTTTGGGTACCTGAGGTCATGAAGGTCCATAGGGAGGAGGAAGTTTTTCCCTCCATCTATCCATGCCCTGAGTTCATGAGAGCTGCAGGAATTCTACAAGATTTCCACACTTTGGTTTCTAATGCAGGGTTAGAGCGTTTCTTGGAAGATGAACCTTGTAAATTTGTGAAGCTAACCATGTCTGTGGTGCAGGATTTCCAATTTAGTCACTTTTTGCCTAACCCCATGGTCCATTACAAAATTTACAATATTGCTGTCAATCTTTCTCTTGACGATTTTTGTGCAGCCATTAAGGTACCTCAATGGGGATCATGTAAGAAGATTAAAGAGAGACCGGAACCACTCATGGATTTATACGCAGAAATTTTTCAAGGGAGTAGCTTCTCGAAGGAGAATGGAAAAATCCGTAACATTCATCTTCCCTCCATTCGCTACTTTGCCTACTTTATTGCCAAGTGTGTTCTTGCTAGGAAAACTGCCAATAAGTTATCTTCGTTTGATATAGCATTTATCTCTGCTGCCCTTAAACGAGATAGGTCTTACAACTTGGGTGCTTTGATAGCCTTCCGTCTTGTTGCTAACCATGAGAAAGGTGGAATTTGTGGAGGCCTCATTGCTTCTCGTTTGCTAGCATTGCATGGTTTAGTGCCTCATCATCTAGACCTACAGTTTCCCATAGAGAGGCTTGATCTTAATTCCATGATACAGCATAAATTTATTTTCTCGTGGGCTAGTTTGAGTGAGTTATCTTATGAAATAACCTTTCTCAAGGCTGGCTGGAGAAAGAGCAAGTCCGAGCGCGTTGTTCTTTTGCCTGCACCTGTTTTGTTTAACCTTAATAACAGGGAAGGATGGTCCCTCACTGAGGAGGAGCTTGACACGTACCTGGGAGAGCTTTCCCAGCAGGAGCAGGACACTAGAAGGGAGGTCACGGATGATTCGGTCCAGCCATCGAATGAAGGAGAGTCTTCATATCAGCAGCCCACTTATGATTGGAGAGCTTCCTCTTCTTCCCATGGGCCCAGCTATGACCATTCTTACCAAGATCCACCCGCTTGGAACCCTTATTCGTACATGGATTGATACCCACTTAGGCCAAAAGCCTAAGCTTGGGGGGAGGTACACCGACACCGCACTCATCTCCATATCATGTTGCGTCGGTACTTTCTATATTCATGTTTTCATTCCCTTTTTAGTTTTCGTTCTTCTTTGCTTTTGCTTTCTAATAACACAAAAAGACCAAAAATATTTTTGTTGTTTCTCTTTGGCTTGCTTCTTCTTTTTTCCTTGGTTTGCTTTTTCCCTTTTTGCTTTGCTTGAACTATTCGAAAAATCCAAAAAGATTTTGCTTTGCTTGTTTTTCTCTTTTGGTTCTTATTTAAAAATCGAAAACACCAAAAATATTTGTCGTTCTTCTTTGGTTTTTGCGAGTTTGCTATAGGGTTTGACAGTTCTCAGTGGATTATTGGTTTCATATTATTATTCAAGCCACGCAAGTGAAGATCAATAATGAGGATTAATGACAACTTGAGGCATGGTAAGAGGCTGGTAACGAACTCTATTTGTCTTCATTTTTGTACATATACTCATCTTTGTGAGCTTGCTTAGTCCGTTCATGTAGAGTGTATGTTTTCTTTGGATGCTTAATAGTTTTTGCTTTCTTATGATTAGCTCCAGCTCGCTAATAATTTGTAGCATGTCTCATGAATGTTTGCTTGCATTACTCTATTCATAAATTGATATGACACCGTGGTATCCTCCTCTGAATGTTTCATTTGATTGACTTGGCACATGCTCACGCATGCTCATGACTGTAATAGTCAGTTAAGCCTCGATGAATTATTTTGCCTTGAGGATCTTGAATCACTTTCATGCCATGAGTAGTCTTGTTTTGTTGCAAGCATGATAATGACAGCTATTGCTCTCTCGTTTGTTGCTCCCTTACTACTGCTAGACTTCACTTCCACTGAGTGTTTTGCTCATGTTTCCAACTCCCTAAACCAAATATTTCCAAAGTGTCCACCATATCTACCCATTAGCATCATTTGCTACTTCCGTGCATATTCAATATGCCATGTTTTCTTCCGAATAAAATGTTTGCTTGTTATGAGAAAGTTAGTTAGTAAAGCTCTCACGAACTTGATGGCACACTTTATTTTCTTGCACTTAATAAACCTGAACCATTGCGTCCTTCTTTGTTGTGCATATGCTTGCGCTTTATGAGTTGGAGTTAGCAGAACCATGTATCATGGGGACCGCTTTCAACACTTCATAGGTACTTTGTACCTAGTTGATATCATGTTCTTTTGCTTATGGATCCCAACGGTGTGAAATAAAAGTGGAACTTGTAAGATCATGGAGTTTGTATGCATGTTAGAGAAACGCTTGGGCCGCTAGCCTAAGCCATGCCTAATCATGGTGGATACTTGCATAATAACCATAATGAGCATTCTATGAAGCATCCTCAATAAAAATCTATGCACATAGTAAATAAAAAGATCGTTGAGATGCTCATTGTCTGCTTGCCTTGTCGTTTTGATCATGGGATAGCTCCCGTGTCATGCGCAAGGGGTACCCCGTTGGCGGTTCTCTATGATACGTATATACTTACAATGACAAGAGCTTATTTGTGACTGAAGTTGAGTAGCATGAGGGTCGGTCTTCTTAAGTAAGGGGCATGAGACTTCAATTTATAACTTGTCAAGCATATCCTCTTAGTTGTGTCACTTTCACCTTAACCACATTAAAGATGCTTATGATAGGGGCAATGAAAGCTCAAAGCTAACGAGTACCATACTTTCAGCATTTGGAAGCCTTTCAAAATTATTCAAAACCTTTTTCTTCTACTTGTTGAGTCTCCACATATTCTTTGAGCACCTTCTTGAGAGCATAATTGTCATTCTTTGTGTTTGTTCCAATACTTGATTATTTGTGTTATGACTTTGATGCTTGTATCCTTGATATCTTTACTTCTAGTCATCACTTGAACTTCAGAGGTGTCTTGACATTCATAATCAAAGGCAAGCGAGATACCACTCTATCATACCTTTCTATGAGCATTGCAATGTTGCTTATGTTCGTGCTTCGTGCTACTTATTATTCTTGAGTTGGAATCTCTTTATAGCTTGCAATGACTATTAAGTAGACTCGGTTGCATACTTTTTATTATGAATTGTCTAAGTAGTTGGTCACATTGCTGAGAATATTTACATCATATGAAGCAAATGTGTTCGTGAAAGTTCTTTTATCGCACTCAGTTTTCAACTGAATTACTTGAGGACAAGCAATAAGCTAAGCTTGGGGGGAGTTGATACGTCCAAAATGTATCTACTTTCCCGAACACTTTTGCTATTGTTTCTCCTCTATACTTGTGTGATTTGGATGCAACTAATGCGAACTGACTCTGTTTTCAGCAGAATTGCCTTGGTGTCTACTTTTTGTGTAGAAAATCAACTGTCAGGAAAAATCCCAGAAAATATGCCAAAAATCCTATTTTACCCGAAGACTCCAGGAGCCAGAATACGAGACGGAGAAGAGCCCTGGGGTGGCCACACCACCTCCTGGCGCAGGCCAGGCCAGGCCACGCCAGGGGGTGGTGTGGGCCCCCTAGGCACCCCCTCGGCCTCTCTCTTCGCCTATAAGGAGCCTTCTGACCTAAAAACTTCGAGGGGTTCGACGTTTTTCCAGAAGGAGTTCCGCTCCGCCGCCACCATCAGATTCCACGAAACAGCACCAGAAACTCCATTCTGGCACCCTGCCGGGACGGGGAATTGGAGGAGATCATTGCCATCATCATCACCATCGCTTCTCCATCGACCATCCATGTTTCCCCCATCTATGAGTGAGTAATCCCCTGCTGTAGGCTATGGAGATGGTAGGGATTGGATGAGATCGTTCATGTAATGGCATCAGATTAGGGCATAGTGCCTAGTATCTTTTATTAGTGCTTTATGACTTTGTTGCGACTTGTTGTGCTTAATGCTTGTCACTAGGGCCCGAGTGCCATGATTTCAGATCTGAACTTATTACTGATTTATTATGATGGTATTGTTTTGGGTCTTATCTGCAAGTTGTATACACACGTCGTTGTCCAGAACCTATGGCCCCGAAGTGACAGAAATCAGGATAACCGGAAGGAAAAGGCTTTGATATGAGGATCACATGTGTTCACGGAGTGTCAATGCTTTGCTCCGGTGCTCTATTAAAAGGAGCACCTTAATTGCTAGTAGTTCCCTAGAGGCCCCGCTGCAAACGGGCTGGCAGGACAAAAGATGTTGTGCAAGTTCTCATTGCGAGCACGTATGACTATATATGGAACACATGCCTAGGATTGTCTAGTACTTGGATGCTTTATCTTATTTATCTGCAATTGCCCTGTGTTCTGATTGCTATGTGGATTGTCTTGTCCATGCAACGCCCGTCCATCCATCCCTATGCCTACCGCACTCGAATCCCACTGTTTACTGCTTTTGTTACTATTGTCTTTGCTTTACTACTGCTGTTACTTTACTATTCCTACTACAAAACTGTTGCTACTGATAAACTGCTGTGAGCAAGATTGTTTCTAGGTGCAGCTGAATTGACAACTCAGTTGTTAAGGCTGATAAATATTCTTTGGCTCCCCTTGTGTCGAATCAATAAATTGGGTTTCACTTCCCTCGAAAATACTGCGATACACCCCCCTATAATTGTGGGTCATCAGTAGGCCTCGCAGCAGGCCGCGTGGTGCATCAGCATCACGACAGTGTTGGCTCCCAAATGATGGAGCTGGAGGTTAAAGGAGACGAGCCACTCCAAGACGAATCTGCTCAGCGGCAGCCTGAGGCCATGGGCAAAGTGGGCAAGGAAGACGACGGCCTCGCCGGGCCGGGGGTCGGGCACCCGCTTTCCCTTCGGCACGAGGCGGTGCTTCACCAGGCGTTCCGACGTGAGGAATTTCCCCCGCCGGTACTTCCGCACGAGCTCTTTGGTCACGTAGGAGCCGCACCACCCGCCAATGTGCTCTAGCAACATCATGTCGGTGGTGGCGTCCTTGTTGGAGAGACGCGGGTCCATCGCGGCGGCGGAAGAGGGCCGGCACCGACAACCAGGAAACGACAACGCAAGCAAGCAGAGAGAAGGCAGAACACGAAGGGGGGCAGAAGCAGCGAGCGCATAAAGAAGAGGTGGGGGAAACCACTCCCCTGTGCCCCTATTTATCGAGGCAGAGGAGGTGCGACAACTGCCCTCCCACCCCGCCATGTGGCAAGTAACCGCCCCACTTCCTCATGACGCTTCGACACGGATCACATGCACTAGTGTAACCTCCACAGAAGATCCTGCAGGAGTTACTGCGGGAGGCAAACCGCGCCTACGATTTCCAAGAAACCACAATCTGAAGGCGTGCACGCAGTTACCAAAAAACTGCCACGATAGGCCAAGAGGTCAAACCGATGCCATGCGTGCTAGAAATGGCAGGCGCGGCTCATGCATGCAATGACGATAGCAAACAGGCGATCCATCTCCCTGCCGGATGCGGCAGCCGGTCCATGAAATCACTGCTCACACCCTGTGGGTGGGCCATCGGCTCCATAGACGGTAAACCCCAGCCAGGAAACAACAAAGAATCTCCAGCAGGTAGAAGACAAGAACTACAAGACAAAACCAACAACAAGTATCTGCATCGCCAATCATTTCAAATTCGACTAAAAAGCACGCTAGAACTTCTCCACAAGGCGAAGTCCCAACGCGCTCGGGGACTAGTGTCGGGGGGATGACCCCCTGGTAGGCCAAGACAAGTTCAGCTGGCCGGTTCCAAGGAGCTCTGGCCGTCTGGGCCCAAGACAAGGAACCACAGCCGGGTGGAAATCCCCACCCGATCCGCATTCGAGTGTCCCCGGCTGGCCCGTCTAGCCGGGTGGCCAGAAGAACCGACTGGGAGGACGCTCCTAGCTGGCCGCCTCGGATCCGCTGGCAAAGGTACGGTAGAAGTGATGCTCCTTGATGAGCACACCTCTGCCGGACAGGCTGGCTCGCCCAGTTTTCGCTACCGGACAACTGTGCCAAAGCTGCAGGCTGACGAGTAAAGCTCCGACTGACGAGTAAAGCACCAGATGACAGACAAAGTGCCGGCTGACGAGTAAAGCGAGGGTGCTTGTAACTACCTCGGTGAATTACGCTCCTAGTTACAAGCCTGGATGAGCGGAAATGGTTAAAATAGTACGGTGGGGCCCAAATGCCACTCACAGGTAGACCTTTCGGCCGTCCGAACCATTTCCAAACATCGGGACAAGAACGGGCGGCGTAATCGGCAGGCGAAGGGATCAACTACATACACAAATGAGTATGTATGCAAGCCACCATACAACAGTCCTCAGAGCCATTCCATCTAAAAGAAATAGAAATATTGCAACGCCATACGGCAAGATCCAAATATCCTAGATAGGTATAATAGTTTAGGATATCTCCTCATACATCAAACATCAGAGTATCAGGCGGAAGCGGAAGACAAGATCCGAGTACGGATAAGAAGCAAATCGGCATAAGATGCCCCATAAATAAATACATCCCGCCCACAGATCTCACGGATCCCCGTTCCTGGAATCTCTACACCGAATGATCGTTGCCCACATCGTCCGCCTCCTCCACCCAGTATCCATCTTGCGAGCTTACCTGTTCATCTGAATCAAACAATTTATCGTGTGAGACCCTAGGGGTACTCAGCAAGTCTTTATGCCTCTAAAGGGGACACAACCTGGGGTGACGCAATTGCAGCAAAAGATAAACCCTAACAATTCTATAGATACTCGCTAACCATCCGCCTAACCAAAGATAGACGGATGTCCGTGAATTAATAACAACAGATATAACAGTAATATTAACAGATCCATCCTCCTCCTCGCTTACCGACGAGGAAGCGGACGAACAACCCCCCCATCCGTTGGCAGTTTTATTATCCATTCCATGAGTGTTGCACTATTACTAGTCAGGTACTTAGTCAAATTAACAGCGGTACTTTAGTTATACTTGTCTATGATCGAGAAACTGTGCTCCAAGTCGTCCATAACCGTGGACACGGCTTTCAGAAAGTTTTACCCTGCAGGGGTGCACAAATAGCAACACACACTTGATCAACCTCGGAAAAACCAAATCAAAACCCAACGAGGCAGTCACGACAAAGCGATCACAGGATTCAGAAATATTTCAGGGGGCCACCCCATTAAGCTACCCGCAACGAAGTTGGCCGGCTCCGAGACGGACTCAAGGTTTGCGTCAATGGCTGTAAACGACTGGGAACCCGAAAATGTGACTGGGCTTGTCGATACCGCGAAAACACTCCGCTTACCTAAACAGTACAGGTGCATCCTCGCACAATCTTAAATTAAGCAGTAAAGCATGGCATAAGTACAGGATAGTAATAAAGCCCCAAACTACTTTGTGGCCCCAAGAAATAAGAATGAATCAAGCTCTGGCTCAGGAGGGTTCATAAGCCTCCCGGATGTGGATAGCGCGAATATTCAAGGAACAGGAATCAAGTACTCGGGGTCCTACGGGACACAAGTGAGCATGAAAAACCAAATAGCAGATATTGCTCACCGATGCCACTTTCATTAGTTATCCCATTACTACTCAGGTTAAGTTGTATAGGTACCTCGTTATCCACCAGACACTCACATACCCTACACATGCTGTTCTACGACTCGCATGGCTCAAACAACTCCTGTAGTAATGGCTCATGGGATGGAGGAACAAGCTTCGGTGGGGTTTAAAAGTAAAGGCTATGCAGTACTTGGGATTCAGATTAATGCAATCGCGACTCAATGATGCAAGAATAAGATAGAGGCAATAGGTACTGTATGTATGCAAGCATGTGGTAGTGCTTGCCTGGCAGCTCAGTTGAAGCGAGAGAAGGATCTGGGTAGTGCTCCTGGGTTTCTTGATATATCCCCTGCTCAGCGTCTATTCGAAGAAGAACCAAACAAACAAGGGCCAACATAAATAAAGTGCACAAGCATATGAATTAAATGCGACAAGCAAACAATCATGCCATGATGAATGATGCACAATTTGCATGGCAATAAAGTAGCATGGCATGGGTGAGGTGTGGAATACAAGAAATAAAGCATTTTATGGAGTTTTAACCATATTTTATACTCAAACAAGTTGCTGTACACTTTATATTTATATGATGCATGCTGCAAAACAGAACATGGAATGCATAAACAGAAAGGTCTCGTCGAGCTAATCATTTTAGACATATTATTTGTCAAATTTGGAGTTATAAAACAAAAGTTCTTAATTAATTAAGGGCAAAAGGGCATTTTATTGTAATTTTAATCAACTGGAAATTTAAAGTGTTCAAAATATATTTTGAAGGCCATATTTGAATTCCTCACATTTTTCTGATTCAAAAACATATATTACAAGTTTAATTTGGAAATAGATTTTAAAAGTTATTTGAAACCAGATTTGAAATTTGGATTTAAATTAATTTTGAAAAGTTTAAATTAAAACGGATAAACAGAAAAACTTTTGTTACTCGCACAAATCTAGCTACAGACAATGACAGGTGGGCCACTGGCTGACTGGGACCAAACGCGCACAGAAAGACTTCTCCCACCGCGGCTTGACCTAGCCACAGCAAATGACAGGTGGGGCCGGGGTACATGCGGACCCACACGCGGGCGCGCCAGCCGGGGCGTGACACGCGGCAGATCCGAGGGAGTGCGGGTTAAGTGCTCAAATCTGCGGGGGCTTTTCTACAAAACGGACAGAGAGGCTGACGGTGGGCTCAGTGGTACCGCGGGTTGAGCAGAAAAACAAAAAGGGGGCGATCTGTAAAACTACCACAGTACTGTGGATCTTCGTCTCCACGGTCTGACGGAAATCCGCGCGCGGTGCAGAGCGGGGGAGATTCGAACGCGGGTAGCGGCCGTCCGCGCTGATGGGGCTAGCCGGTGCGGCTGGCTCGGGGAGGTTGCTAGGAGGGAAAAGGGCGGCTAGATGAGGCTCTCCGCGACGCGGCGACGCAAAGGATGCACGCGCACGCGACGCACCGAGAGCGCTCGACGTTTGGTCCGGCGAGAACAGTGACCCACGGCGAGGACGGAGGTGTCAGTGGGAAGGAGGAGCTCACCGGGAGGTTGTTGGTGCGGTCGGATCGGCTTGGGACGCAGAGGATCGGCGACAACGCAGACGGACGGCGAGGTTAGGGTTTCAGAGACGCGGTGATGGTCCTGGTGGCTCTGGTGCTTCTCCTCCGCAACGGCGTGTACAGGTTGATGCAGGGGTGCCGCGCGGTCTTCCTCGACACCTGTGATCGCCACGCCACCGGCTGGTACGAGGAGGGGAGGTGGAGGCCGACGGTGGCCGGTGAGGGAGGGTGGTCGTTGGTGGAGAGGAAGGAGAGGAGAGGGCAAGGCCCTGTGGTAGATCTGGCGGGACAGAGACGTGGGAGGTGGTGGCAGATAGCAGAGGGAGAGGGGAGGAGCGTGTGGGCGCGGGGTAGATGGAAAAGGTGGTCTCGGGTGCCACCTTTCCCTCCTCCTCCTCACGTGGTCGGGCAGGCTCGGCCTGGGGCTGGTCCAGGGTAGGGCAGGTGGCCAGGAAGAGGAGAGGTAGGTCCGGGGTGGGGCTAGCTGGCAGGTAGAGAAGAGAGAGGGTAGGGAGAGAGGAGGCTCGGGTGTAGCTCGGTTAGGAGCTAGGGTTGGCTAGGGGGAGGCTCGGGTTGGAGGGCAGGCTCGGGCTGGTGGGGCATTATGGCAGGGAGAGAAGAGAGGGAGAGTGGCTCCGGTAGATGCTAGGGTTTTGGAGAGAGGGGGGTAAGTAGCTAGGTTAGAGCTCAGGTTAGGTTTTGTTTAGAGAGAGGATTAGAGATTGAGGGACTAGGGAAAAGGTGGTGAGGGTTAGAGAGAGGTTGATGTGGTGATAAGGTTTAAGCAAGATCAAACAAGACCAAGCCAAAAGGAGGAAGAGAGAGATGAGAGATGAGGTGTGTGAGGTTTTAACATGATCCAAACAAGATCAAGCAAGAAGAGGGGAAGAGAGAGAGATGGGAGATGAGCCACTCAAAAATTCAAATAAAAACAAAGGAGGACCAAAGTTGGAGAAGGTTGCATGGCCCATGCAAAAATGATAATTGCCATGATTAAATTATTGTGAAAACAATAATATTAACATGGCATTATTCTTATGCATTCCCCAAAATTGGAATAAAGACAAGCAAAAGAATTTAAAGGAAAGTTCCAGATGGAGTAGATGGATATGATCACATTTGATTATAATTGGGACTTGCTAGTGTGTATATTCCACTAGATGTTTAATAGTCCCAACAATATCCCAACATGAGCATAAATCCATGATAATCCATATGAAAGCTAGGAAAAAGGAGCACTACTCATAATGCATGCAAAGGTGGCTCCACATATCAATAATGTGAAAACAACATGTTGCTAAGATGAGAGCATGTGGAAATATAATTGGATCCATCCCAACCCACATGAGCTAGAGGTAAAACCCAATAAAGTGCAAAGCTCATATTTAGTTGGATGGTGGAATTATAAGGTGGTGACAGAGAAGGGTGATGGAGTTGAAATAAAAGATATGCCCCCAACTCAACTTGGGCATTAAACAATATATCAATAACCAAATACAATATCAAGAGGCAAATACAATTTACAATGCATATGAGAGAAGATCCAAAACAAAAAGGGTTTTATATGATGCTCAAATGCAAGGTGGCATGATGACATGAGCATGATATAATTATGATGCAACAATTATATATATGAAGTAGCCATTATATTACTAGACCAAGTAGCATTACAATTGTTAGACAATTGGGATGCTACAACTCTCCCCCACTAAACAGGAATCTTGCCCCGAGATTCTAGGAAGAAGAAGAAAACACAAAGAGGGTAGGATACTTGGCACGGAGCTCATCTTCACGTTCCCAAGTGGCTTCATCAACAGAATGGTGCGACCACTGCACCTTGCAGAACTTGATGGACTTGTTGCGAGTCCTTCTTTCTGCGATCTCAAGGATTTTTGTGGGGTGTTCTTGATAAGACAGGTCTTCTTGGAGATTGATAAGCTCATGATCCACGGTCCTGCCGGGATCCTTGAAGCACTTCTTGAGTTGAGAGATGTGGAAAACATCATGGACTTTGAGTTTTTCCGGGAGCTCAAGAGCATAAGCAACTTCTCCTCTTCTTCCATGAATTTTGAATGGACCGATGTATCTAGGAGCCAGCTTTCCTTTGATACCAAAGCGGTGCGTGCCTCTCATGGGAGTGACACGAAGGTAAACGAGATCACCAGGGACATACTCCATGTCCGTGTGCTTTCTGTCATAATTGCTCTTCTGGCGACTTTGAGCAATCTTCAGATTTTCAAGAATGATGTGAACCTTCTCCTCCGCTTGAGTCACAATGTCAGGGCCAAACAATATTCTTTCTCCTGCACCCGACCAACCAATCGGAGTTCTGCATTTGCAACCATAGAGAGCCTCAAATGGTGCCATCTTTAGACTTTTCTGGAAGCTATTGTTGTAAGAGAATTCAGCATAAGGAAGACATTCTTCCCACTTCATGCCAAAAGAGATGACGCAAGCACGGAGCATATCCTCCAGAATCTGATTGATCCTTTCACTTGTCCTTGCGACTGAGGGTGGTAAGCTGTGCTGAAGTTCAACTTTGTTCCCAAAGCATTTTGGAAACTTTCCCAGAACTTGGAAGTGAAGATGCTTCCACGGTCTGAACTGATCTCAAGAGGGACCCCATACAGATAGACAATTCTGTTGATATAAAGCTCAGCCAACTGAATTGCAGAAATTGTTTCCTTGACGGGAAAGAAGTGTGCCACTTTAGAAAGCCTGTCAATGACGACAAAGATTGCATTGTTGCCCTTCTGCGACCTTGGAAAACCAGTTATGAAGTCCATCTCTACTTTCTCCCATTTCCATTCCGGGGGTTTCAATGGCTGTAGAAGACCAGAAGGTTTCTGATGGACAGCTTTTACTCTGCGGCAGACATCACACTCCGAGACATACTTGGCACAATATCGTTTCAAACCCGGCCACCAATATTGTGTTTTCAAGTCCATGTACATCTTTGTGCTGCCAGGGTGGATAGAAAGAATAGAATCATGCGCCTCCTTGAGAACTTGCTCTCTCAAACCCGGGTAGTTCGGAACAAACATCCGGTGTTCAAAGAAAAGCGTGCCTTGATCATCGACGTGGAATGACTCATACTTCGGAAGCCGAAGTTTGGAGATGATCTTTCTGGTGTACGGATCACCAAGCTGAAAGGAGCGAACCTTTTCTTCCAAGAGAGGGGTTGCCAGAAGGTTCAGAAGATACCCTTGATCCACAATTTCAAGGTTGAGCTGACGGAATTCCTCGCACAAGAGAGGTTGTTGTTCTTCCATCATGAGGTTGTTGACATAAGCTTTGCGGCTGAGAGCATCGGCCATGACATTAGCTTTGCCCGGAGTGTAGTTGATGGTCAGATCGAAGTCATTGATTGCTTCAATCCATCTCCTCTGCCGAAGGTTGAGATCAGGCTGAGTGAAGATATACTTCAAACTCTTGTGATCAGAAAAGATTTCACAACGGTTGTCGAGCAAGTAATGCCTCCATACTTTCAAAGCAAAGACAACTGCTGCGAGTTCGAGGTCATGTGTAGGATAGTTGATCTCATGCGTCTTCAACTGTCGAGAGGCATAAGCAACAACTTGTTTTTCTTGCATAAGGACCGCACCCAATCCTTGCAAAGAGGCGTCACAGAATATCTGGAAAGGCTTGGATGTATCCGGAGGAACCAAGACTGGTGTGGAAGTGAGCTTATCTTTGAGTGTCTCAAAGCTTGCTTGACATGCAGGAGTCCAAAGGTATTTCTTGCCTTTCTTGAGGAGATCGGTAAGAGGCTTCGCTATCTTCGAAAAGTTCTGAACGAAGCGACGACAATAACTAGCCAAACCAAGGAAACTACGCACTTCTTTGACATTTACAGGAGGAAGCCATTCAACAATCGTCTTTACAGTTTCCGGGTTGACTGCAATGCCCTTGGCAGAGATGACGTGACCCAGATAGGTTACTTGAGGCAGCCAAAACTCACATTTGGAGAACTTTGCATACAAGCGGTTCTCACAAAGCTTGTTTAGGACACACCGAAGGTGTTCTTCATGTTCTTCCTTGGACTTAGAATAGACTAGGATGTCGTCCAGATAGACCACAATGAACTTATCAAGATACTCCATGAAAACCGAGTTCATGAGCCTTGAGAAGATGGCAGGTGCGTTGGTGAGACCGAAATACATGACCGTGTACTCATACAGGCCATAGCGGGTGGTGAAAGCTGTTTTAGGAACATCTTCCTTGCGAATCTTGATTTGGTGATAACCACTTCTCAAGTCAAGCTTAGAGAATACCACAGCTCCAGCTAGCTGATCGAAGAGATCATTAATCCGCGGAAGGGGATATTTATTCTTGATGGTTTTAGCATTGAGAGCCCGATAGTCAACACAAAGTCTATCAGTCTTGTCTCGCTTCTTCACAAAGATTGTTGGGCTACCCCAAGAAGAAGTACTGTGTTGAATGAAACCCAACTTCTCTTGTTCATCAAGTTGACGTTTGAGTTCAGCCAACTCAGCAGGACCCATTTTATAAGGCCGCTTGGAGATAGGAGCCGTTCCAGGTTCAAGCTCAATTACAAACTCAACCTCACGATCCGGAGGCATACCTGGCAACTCTTCAAGAAAGACATCTGGGAACTCATAGACCACCGGAACACTCTGAATAGCTTCCATAGCATCATCATTCAGAGCCGCCAAAGAGAAAAGCTGAACAGCAGGAGTCAGACTTGGAGAATAGACTATATGGCCTTCAGGAATCTTCAGAGAAACCAAGCGTTCAGCACAATCAATCACAGCTGCATTCGCCGTCAACCAATCCATGCCCAAGATGACATCAATGTCAGAACTGCCCAGAACAATTAAGGAAGTCGAGAACGAAGAGCCACCAATCTCAATTTGATTGCCATGGCTGATTTTAGAAGCTGCCATTGTTGCTCCAGGAGAAAGGACCATTAACCGCTTAAGGAGAGGATCCATAGCTAACTCATTCTCATTTGCAAACTTGTGAGAAACAAAAGAATGCGATGCACCAGAATCAAACAAAACTCGTGCAGGGACTGAGTTAACGGATAGCATACCCATCACAACTCTAGATGCATGCTCAGCTTGAGCGGCGTTGACACAGTTGGCACGAGCAACAGTAGACCCGGGCTTGGTGTTGATGTTGAGAGCCCGAGGTGGTGGTGCACGAACCAAAGGAGAGCTTGCCGCAGGTCTTGGAGGTGGTGGAGGAAGAGCTTTGTTTTTCATCGGACAGTTCCAGTATTGATGCCCAATGTCTCCACAAGTGTAACAAGCACCCGGTGGACGTGGAGCAACATAGCCAGGGACTCCGCCAGGTGCTCCAGGGTAGTGGTGGTTGTAGCCCCTGGGAGCAGCAGTGAGGAAGTTTGGTGGCCTTGCCGCGTAGCTTGAAGGTCTTGGTGGAGCCGGGAGCGACGGTGGGTTGTTAGGAACCCAGACACGACGCTTAGAAGGAGTTGACATAGCTGAAGAGCTTGCTGCATCATGGTTGTGTTTCTTTGACTCCTCAAACACTTGCCTACTTGCTTCTTCCTGCAGAGCTGTATGCTGAAGTTCCAGAAAAGATGCTGGCCTTGCATGTGTGATTGCATATTTAATCGATGCATTGAGCCCTTGCCGGAACCTCTTTTGCTTCTTCTTGTCATCAGAGATCTCATCGCCACCATAACGAGAAAGGTTCATGAAGTTTCTGATGTAGGTATTGACATTGTCATTGCCCTGCTTGAGGTTGAGAAACACTTCCTTCATCCTCTCCATGACAATTTTTGACAGGTACTGCTCTTTGAAAGCTCCAGTGAACTATCCCCAAGTAGGCTGAAAACCAGTGCAGTTTGCCTTCAGGTAATTCTCCCACCAGAGATCTGCATCTCCCTTCAGAAGGTGAGTAGCACACTTTACCCATTCTTGTTCAGGAACATCAGCAGTCATCAGTAGCCTTGACATCTCACGCAACCAATCATCAGCATCAAGTGGTTGATCAGAAACATCAAATTGGCGTGGGTTGAACTTCAGAAAGCTTTTGATGTCTCCTCGCTTGGGAGGTGGAGGTAGCGGAACAAACTCATTCCTCCTGACACTTTCTTCAAAACGCTGCTGGTTCTGCTGCATTGCTGCCAAAGCATTGGCGATGCTTGACAACGCTGCCCCCAGTTCAGGTTGTATGTCCTCCTCAAAACGGCGTGGTGGTGCCATCCTGTGATTGATATAAAACACAAGTCAGTACTATGATGGAGAATAATAATAATCCAAAATAGTACCAAGATGGAATTAACCAATATTAAAGGATACAATTTACTAAGATAATATTAAAATATCAACAAAGTTCAAAGCACCTAGAAGATATTAAGCATATCGCACACGACTGAGAAGGAGTGTGGTACACAGATATATCAAAGAATTTTTTTTCGCAAATTTCGGCATTAGAATACCAATAGATGCGCAAAATCTCTTAACGAATCAAGATTAGTGACTCTACCAATTTGATATACAAGAGCGAATGCTAAAAGTAGTGGTATGGTCGCGACTCCATCCCACACTCAAATCATTACTCCGCACATGAATAAGTAAAACACATATCCCAACACCTTCTTCTCAAGATGAACCTAAAGATTAGTAACTACGGAAACGAACACCCCAAACAAGATAACGTCGGATAACAAAGAGTAAGACAGATCGCGGCGGTATACAACGAATCAGATAGATCGCGTCGGTTTGCAAAAGCCTGTCAGTATGGAATGTACCAACAGTTGATAACCAAAGGCAGATTGTGATAACAAGTTGGATGCAACAGATGGACAAGGAATTACACACACACACACACACAACCTATGGTACTACGGAATCCTAGAACACGTGAATCCTAGTTTGAATTTTAAGGAGAGGATTGAAAACGTTACACTTCCTTACCAGAAAAGGATGGTGGGTGGGTAAGAAGAAAAGTGGAAGCAGTCCTACTCTCGCGTTTTGTTTTTCCCTAGTATACATAGCTACCAAAAATAATTGCTAGACTGACAACGACCATTTGGCTGAGACCCTGAAGGGCGGGATGGCTCTGATACCAATTGTAACTACCTCGGTGAATTACGCTCCTAGTTACAAGCCTGGATGAGCGGAAATGGTTAAAATAGTACGATGGGGCCCAAATGCCACTCACAGGTAGACCTTTCGGCTGTCCTAACCATTTCCAAACATCGGGACAAGAACGGGCGGCGTAATCGGCAGGCGAAGGGATCAACTACATACACAAATGAGTATGTATGCAAGCCACCATACAACAGTCCTCAGAGCCATTCCATCTAAAAGAAATAGAAATATTGCAACGCCATACGGCAAGATCCAAATATCCTAGATAGGTATAATAGTTTAGGATATCTCCTCATACATCAAACATCAGAGTATCAGGCGGAAGCGGAAGACAAGGTCTGAGTACGGATAAGAAGCAAATCGGCATAAGATGCCCCATAAATAAACACATCCCGCCCACAGATCTCACGGATCCCCGTTCCCGGAATCTCTACACCGAATGATCGTTGCCCACATCGTCCGCCTCCTCCACCCAGTATCCATCTTGCGAGCTTACCTGTTCATCTGAATCAAACAATTTATCGTGTGAGACCCTAGGGGTACTCAGCAAGTCTTTATGCCTCTAAAGGGGACACAACCTGGGGTGACGCAATTGCAGCAAAAGATAAACCCTAACAATTCTATAGATACTCGCTAACCATCCGCCTAACCAAAGATAGACGGATGTCCGTGAATTAATAACAACAGATATAACAGTAATATTAACAGATCCATCCTCCTCCTCGCTTACCGACGAGGAAGCGGACGAACAACCCCCCCCCCCCATCTGTTGGCAGTTTTATTATCCATTCCATGAGTGTTGCACTATTACTAGTCAGGTACTTAGTCAAATTAACAACGGTACTTTAGTTATACTTGTCTATGATCGAGAAACTGTGCTCCAAGTCGTCCATAACCGCGGACACGGCTTTCAGAAAGTTTTACCCTGCAGGGGTGCACAAATAGCAACACACACTCGATCAACCTCGGAAAAACCAAATCAAAACCCAACGAGGCAGTCACGACAAAGCGATCACAGGATTCAGAAATATTTCAGGGGGCCACCCCATTAAGCTACCCGCAACGAAGTTGGTCAGCTCCGAGACGGACTCAAGGTTTGCGTCAATGGCTGTAAACGACTGGGAACCCGAAAATGTGACTGGGCTTATCGATACCGCGAAAACACTCCGCTTACCTAAACAGTACAGGTGCATCCTCGCACAATCTTAAATTAAGCAGTAAAGCATGGCATAAGTACAGGATAGTAATAAAGCCCCAAACTACTTTGTGGCCCCAAGAAATAAGAATGAATCAAGCTCTGGCTCAGGGGGGTTCATAAGCCTCCCGGATGTGGATAGCGCGAATATTCAAGGAACAGGAATCAAGTACTCGGGGTCCTACGGGACACAAGTGAGCATGAAAAACCAAATAGCAGATATTGCTCACCGATGCCACTTTCATTAGTTATCCCATTACTACTCAGGTTAAGTTGTATAGGTACCTCGTTATCCACCAGACACTCACATACCCTACACATGTTGTTCTACGACTCGCATGGCTCAAACAACTCCTGTAGTAATGGCTCATGGGATGGAGGAACAAGCTTCGGTGGGGTTTAAAAGTAAAGGCTATGCAGTACTTGGGATTCAGATTAATGCAATCGCGACTCAATGATGCAAGAATAAGATAGAGGCAATAGGTACTGTATGTATGCAAGCATGTGGTAGTGCTTGCCTGGCAGCTCAGTTGAAGCGAGAGAAGGATCTGGGTAGTGCTCCTGGGTTTCTTGATATATCCCCTGCTCAGCGTCTATTCGAAGAAGAACCAAACAAACAAGGGCCAACATAAATAAAGTGCAAAAGCATATGAATTAAATGCGACAAGCAAACAATCATGCCATGATGAATGATGCACAATTTGCATGGCAATAAAGTAGCATGGCATGGGTGAGGTGTGGAATACAAGAAATAAAGCATTTTATGGAGTTTTAACCATATTTTATACTCAAACAAGTTGTTGTATACTTTATATTTATATGATGCATGCTGCAAAACAGAACATGGAATGCATAAACAGAAAGGTCTCGTCGAGCTAATCATTTTATACATATTATTTGTCAAATTTGGAGTTATAAAACAAAAGTTATTAATTAAGGGCAAAAGGGCATTTTATTGTAATTTTAATCAACTGGAATTTAAAGTGTTCAAAATATATTTTGAAGGCCATATTTGAATTCCTCACATTTTTCTGATTCAAAAACATATATTACAAGTTTAATTTGGAAATAGATTTTAAAAGTTATTTGAAACCAGATTTGAAATTTGGATTTAAATTAATTTTGAAAAGTTTAAATTAAAACGGATAAACAGAAAAACTTTTGTTACTCGCACAGATCTAGCTACAGACAATGACAGGTGGGCCACTGGCTGACTGGGACCAAACGCGCATAGAAAGACTTCTCCCACCGCGGCTTGACCTAGCCACAGCAAATGACAGGTGGGGCCGGGGTACACGCGGACCCACACGCGGGCACGCCAGCCGGGGCGTGACACGCGGCAGATCCGAGGGAGTGCGGGTTAAGTGCTCAAATCTGCGGGGGCGTTTCTGCAAAACGGACAGAGAGGCTGACGGTGGGCTCGGTGGTACCGCGGGTTGAGCAGAAAAACAAAAAGGGGGCGATCTGTAAAACTACCACGGTACTGTGGATCTTCGTCTCCACGGTCTGACGGAAATCCGCGCGCGGTGCAGAGCGGGGGAGATTCGAACACGGGTCGCGGCCGTCCGCGGTGATGGGGCTAGCCGGTGCGGCTGGCTCGGGGAGGTTGCTAGGAGGGAAAAGGGCGGCTAGATGAGGCTCTCCGCGACGCGGCGACGCAGAGGACGCACGCGCACGCGACGCACCGAGAGCGCTCGACGTTTGGTCCGGTGAGAACAGTGAGCCACGGCGAGGACGGAGGTGTCAGTGGGAAGGAGGAGCTCACCGAGAGGTTGTTGGTGCGGTCGGATCGGCTTGGGACGCAGAGGGTCGGCGACGACGCAGACGGACGGCGAGGTTAGGGTTTCGGAGACGCGGTGATGGTCCTGGTGGCTCTGGTGCTTCTCCTCCGCGACGGTGTGTACAGGTTGATGCAGGGGTGCCGCGCGGTCTTCCTCGACGCCTGTGATCGCCACGCCACCGGCTGGTACGAGGAGGGGAGGTGGAGGCCGACGGTGGCCGGTGAGGGAGGTTGGTCGTTGGTGGAGAGGAAGGAGAGGAGAGGGCAAGGCCCTGTGGTAGATCTGGCGGGACAGAGACGTGGGAGGTGGTGGCAGATAGCAGAGGGAGAGGGGAGGAGCGTGTGGGCGCGGGGTAGATGGAAAAGGTGGTCTCGGGTGCCACCTTTCCCTCCTCCTCCTCACGTGGTCGGGCAGGCTCGGCCTGGGGCTGGTCCAGGGTAGGGCAGGTGGCCAGGAAGAGGAGAGGTAGGTCCGGGGTGGGGCTAGCTGGCAGGTAGAGAAGAGAGAGGGTAGGGAGAGAGGAGGCTCGGGTGTAGCTCGGTTAGGAGCTAGGGTTGGCTAGGGGGAGGCTCGGGTTGGAGGGCAGGCTCGGGCTGGTGGGGCATTATGGCAGGGAGAGAAGAGAGGGAGAGTGGCTCGGGTAGATGCTAGGGTTTTGGAGAGAGGGGGGGTAAGTAGCTAGGTTAGAGCTCGGGTTAGGTTTTGTTTAGAGAGAGGATTAGAGATTGAGGGACTAGGGAAAAGGTGGTGAGGGTTAGAGAGAGGTTGATGTGGTGATAAGGTTTAAGCAAGATCAAACAAGACCAAGCCAAAAGGAGGAAGAGAGAGATGAGAGATGAGGTGTGTGAGGTTTTAACATGATCCAAACAAGATCAAGCAAGAAGAGGGGAAGAGAGAGAGATGGGAGATGAGCCACTCAAAAATTCAAATAAAAACAAAGGAGGACCAAAGTTGGAGAAGGTTGCATGGCCCATGCAAAAATGATAATTGCCATGATTAAATTATTGTGAAAACAATAATATTAACATGGCATTATTCTTATGCATTCCTCAAAATTGGAATAAAGCCAAGCAAAAGAATTTAAAGGAAAGTTCCAAATGGAGTAGATGGATATGATCACATTTGATTATAATTGGGACTTGCTAGTGTGTATATTCCACTAGATGTTTAATAGTCGCAACAATATCCCAACATGAGCATAAATCCATGATAATCCATATGAAAGCTAGGAAAAAGGAGCACTACTCATAATGCATGCAAAGGTGGCTCCACATATCAATAATGTGAAAATAACATGTTGCTAAGATGAGAGCATGTGGAAATAGAATTGGATCCATCCCAACCCACATGAGCTAGAGGTAAAACCCAATAAAGTGCAAAGCTCATATTTAGTTGGATGGTGGAATTATAAGGTGGTGACAGAGAAAGGTGATGGAGTTGAAATAAAAGATATGCCCCTAACTCAACTTGGGCATTAAACAATATATAAATAACCAAATACAATATCAAGAGGCAAATACAATTTACAATGCATATGAGAGAAGATCCAAAACAAAAAGGGTTTTATATGATGCTCAAATGCAAGGTGGCATGATGACATGAGCATGATATAATTATGATGCAACAATTATATATATGAAGTAGCCATTATATTACTAGACCAAGTAGCATTATAATTGTTAGACAATTGGGATGCTACAGCGCTGGACACTGTAGCGTTGTCCCCCTGTACTAGAGGCTTGACTGGACTCGGGCCTACCGTTCGGGCCCGTTCAGCCGACCCACTTTGTAAACCCAAATCCAAACAGTAAACCCTAGATCCTACTTTGTAAACCACCTCTCCCGACCAGTATATATGGGGAGGTAATGCTAGGGTTCTAGGTAGACAATTACAAGTTAGAAGTTCTCTAGATTGGACAAGTTGAGTAGTTCCTCTTCTTCCTCTAGCCAGGAGCAACTAGGAAAATATCTCAAGGAGCACCTGTACTGGGCATTCGCCCCCTATAGTAGATTCTTACAGGAGTAGGAGCGTTACCTCGACAAGAGGGCTCAGAACCTGGGTACATCAATGTGTTTGCAGTATCTGTTCCCAACCCGTTGCGAGTAGCTACCGATAGCATCCTAATTATCCCCTCTCAAGCCATCCCCGATGGCACTACCGTGTTCCACACCACGACAGAGAGGGTGCGGACAATTGAGTTGTCTAGTTGCCACTTATCAACGGTGGGAGACAACGGTATATGAGGGACCGCCACAATTATAGTTAACAGTTATTCCATAAGCACTTATCATGCACACCGGTATACACATCATAGCATTAATATTTCATCTCATTGCATTCACCTAATTTCACTTTTACTTTTGTTCTAGTTTTCTTCCAGTTCTAGTAGTAGTTATTACAAAACATCTTAAATTCATTTATCCTAGCAATTTATAGAATAAGCTATTTCCAAACCACAGTTTGTGTGCGTACGTGGTCGCATTGACAACACGGCTGCAAGGGTCGTGTTCGCCGAGCTCCCATCGAGACAAACTCTTAAATATTTGCTGATGTAAGTACTGCAATAACCCTGTTTTGGTGCAGGATCCTAGTCCATCAAATTGGCGCCGTTGCCGGGGAGCAAAGCGTTCGATTATCTACTCGCACATAGTTTAATTCCGTTTGTTGCTATTATCTTACTGCTTTTGTTTATATTGAAAACAATACAAAAATTACAAAACCAAAAATTTGTAAAAACTGTTGCTACTAATCATGTCTTCCGAGATAAATTTTGTTCAAGAGATAATACAAGAATTGGAGGAGATAAAGGATTCAAATTCATCAAGCCTGGTTGCTAGATATGAGCTGATAAAGAAATTGGTGAACCAATTGAAAAGGCATTCATTATGGTTACGTGCTAATGATGGATCTAACCTATAATAACTAAATAGTTCATCCCCACTACCTATTTCTCTAAACATGTAGCCTATCCACCTAAGCAGACTGCCACATCGGCAATTTGTCCTGATTTTTCTTTTTATTTTCGTTCCTTTTTCTCCGAAGGATCACTCTATTTCCCGTGTTCCCGTGGTATGTCCAGAATATAAACTAAAGAGCCCAAAACAGTTAATATAGTCTTCTAGCCCATTGAAATCAGCCTAGATTTGTTTATCTTCTCCACAAAAGAGCCGCTTCTCCATCCATCCAGGTCAACCGAGCAGCCCCTCCTCCAATCAATGTCCACGACCTTCCCCTCTCTTACTCTTCCACGCGATTCCTATGAGAAATTGTTACACAACCAATTGATGAAGGCATATGAGAGGTTACTGCACTTTAAGTCTACGTTGGTTAATCTTCCTCTTTACTGCTACGTCTCCTTCTCTTCACCTTCTTTTATGTGCCTTTTCTAATCTCTACATAGTTTATATAATCTCCTCTCCCCTCTTATATTTGTCATACCAATGGCGCTTGGCAGCGGACCCTGCTTCTGGTTGTGCTTGACATGCTTACATGATCCACCGTATCTACTTGATTTGCTGTCTCGATTCGGACCCGCATGGTTCGTCCATGGCCAGGGTATAATCCATCGGTTGATCCTTTGTTGCTTCTTGCATGCATGTTTGAACTGCCTGATATTTATTGATAGATCGATGCAGTGGGTGCTCTATTGTCCCCTTTTTCCTTGCTTTGAATGATCTGACATCATATTCACGTTTTACTGCAGGCAACGGGCAACATCAAATCTTCATAAAATTCTATACAACGTATAGCGTTCTCATTGCCATGAGGCCTGTTAGTTATGAGCTTTCTCTCCTAACATCTACTGTTAATAATCTAGCGGTACTCCTGGTACCATGGTGTGCCTTACTCACTCGTGGTTATCTAAAAGTTCAGACCACATCACTGGATAATGACTAGCTAGCCAACTCGGATCTACATTCCTGGCTTTTGATATATTAATGCCCATCAAAATTGCATGACTGAAGATTTTCGACTCTGTTCCACCTACCTTTCTCAGCTCTGGCTTTGCGACAATTTATTCAGGTTCAGGTTAGTGGGATATCATCAACTTGCTTCGCATCAAAATTCAATGAACTTGTGCGTAGATGGCATGCTCTTTTGACCCGAGAAAAGACTGCATCGAGATGGGCAACTCTCAAGTCCATAGGATTTCAATTGTGTTTGAGAATTTCACGTCAGATCAGGTGCTCAGCCAAAATGTATGTTTGGCATCCCTTCAAGGCAATGCTAAGATTAAAAAATCTGCTCTATTGTACAAACTTCTCACTCTAAGAGTATAGTGGCTTATGTCAACATCAAGGAATATATATGCAGCTTTCCTAGGATTGTTGATTGCCCAGGATGAGTTCTTCATCTGCCCTCGATGAGGAAGAGGCATTCATTTATGGGAGAAATAGAGAATGTCCATTAACACATTGTATGCCAAATCTGGACCTGATGCATTTGGAAAGTACGTCATGTAATAAAAAATATTTCAAGTATACTTACGAGCTTTCATTAATGGAGTATATTCAGTTTGTTAGCATGCACCTTTACGTTAACGGAATCAAAAGACTAAAACGTCATTTTCTTTTCTTGCTTGTAGAACGTATCCTTGAGACTACATATATGTCTTATTTTTTCTAAAATATTACATAATTTTTATGTTCATATTATCTAAAGGCTTAAGCCTGAGCAAAAGCCAGCCTCCGGACGATGCCACCGCCACCTAACCGATTTGTTCCTCTTTCTCTCTCTCCGCCGAACGAACTGTTCGACACCGCCGGCACCCCTCGATCTTCGGCTAGGGGAACGGAACATCCGTTTCACCGAACGCCCTCCCCATCACCGGTTCCCTCACGCGAGTGATCCGTGCCCCGCTTCCTCCGAATGGCCGCCGCCGCCCGCTTGAACTGCGCCATCGTCGTCGCCCCACCTCCTGCCGTCGACGCCATACTACAGCAGCTGAGATCTGTTCCTCGCCATTGTAAATCAAAATTGCACCTCGCGCTTGCTCCCCTGCCCATACCCACCGTCCGCGTACCTCTTCAAGTGCAGCAGCAGCACCACCGTGGTCCCCTCTTCCTCGACGCGGGTTGTCCCGAGCGGTGCGCCAGTGGTGTAGGGTTTCACTCGATGAAGGGCTCGGAGTTCAGCGCGAGGAGGTTGAAGGGTGCGTGGGTGTGCCCAGCGGCGGGTGAGGCTGGCGCGGCCTTGGATGGACGACCCCCGCCGGGGTTGAGCGGGACTGCCTGGTCCGCGACGGCAGCCAGAGGCGGCCAGAGCAGGCTACCATCGCCATCGCTATGCTCTGTTTCCACTTTTATATGCCCGCTGGCTTTCCTTGATTTGGCTCTGCTGTAGGCACTGCCCGCTAGCTGATATTGCTTGTTGTGCTTCCCGTGCTACCTTTCGCTGGCTGCTGCTGCTGCTAGATGTAGGTGCTGGGAGTAGGTCCTGGCCATGGTAGAAGATTATCCGGCGTCAAGAATCCCAGTTCAGGAGGCTCCTCCTCATCATGGTACCTACTAGCTTCTTGCTTTTTCGTTTTCTTAGATGGCTTGATTTAGTTGCCGACTAGAGGAACTGAAATTAAGCATAACAGTTCCATCTTTGGTGAGGATTTCTTAGTCTGGTTAGTATTGTCTGTAGGAAGCGATTCTGGCTTTCTCTGCTCATAATTCCAGAAATTTCAGCAGTGTCAATTTCTGGATTGCTTGGAGGTTGTCCCGGTATGACACTTTGACTCTCTGAAGATGGGAGTACTTCCATGCTGATCATGGCCACCTGATACACAGCGAAAGATGAGATCTTGCTCAGTCAAGCCATGATTGTCCATCCCTTTACAGCTGACAGAATATTGCTGTTCTGAAAATTGCCTTTAGCTATACACGGAATGAGGCCTGAGCAATAAAATACATGTATGGCAACACTCCCTTTACATAAACAAAATAATATTGCTTCTGATTATTTAAGAGTCGGGCTACAAGTCAATGACCAGGATATCGATCTATATATTTTTTTAAGCTATTTTTTAAAACAAGCAGACAATAGCATATGGCACCCTTGGCCATTGGTACATAACAAGCACTTATATTACAATATGAGTAGAGCACGTAAGTCCGGGTACATGGTTTTCTTAACAATTCTGGAATTATGATGATGCCTGGTAATTTTATTTTTACAATACCTCAACTTGACATCTGCTAAGAAATTTAGACTTATAAAAAATTTAGCCTGAAGTTTATAGGATGTCAACACAACAAGAGTGCTAGCTATGCAACTATGCTAAGCATTATAGCAAGGAGTGGCTGTCCAGTGAAAGGTGAGGTTAGGAAGCACGCGTGATATCACATGTGTTTGTTGCTTACACGATTTCTTTTGAGATTTAGGCCTGAAAACTAGATGATTGTAAGTCTGCTGCTCCCATGTTTGTTACTAATGTTTAGTCTGCTTTTTTGCATTAAATTTCAGTTATAGGTTGTACCTATCATCTTACACATATATATGTTGTGAGGGGTAAACAAGGGCGTCAAGCAGATCGGAGTCCTTGGATGGGGCTCTCAGGTTCAGTCCCGACTCTGCGCAATTTAGCATGTCTATTTACAGCTCTCTTACTGAATAATGTACTCCCTCCGTCCTAAAATAAGTGACGTGGGTTTGTCTAGATTCGGATGTATCTAAACACATTTTAGTATATAGATACATATGAATCTAGACAAACTCAAGTCACTTATTTTGGTATGGAGGGAGTATTTGGATAAACCAATCAGTGGTCAAAAGTAGCCACCGCTTTCACACAGATTTATTCTGCTATTGGGTCAGAGAGAGTTATATGTGTTTGCAAATCTGTGATAATTATTACAGAGTTCATAGTAATTTTGCAGGGTTCGGCATAGGCAAAGAAGCTGAAACATTCTTGGGCAAAAGTCAAGTCGGACGTTTATTGTTATTATCTAAAGGCTTAAGCCTGAGCAAAAGCCAGCCTCCGGAGAGCACTTGCCGTGCTCGATGTCGATGGATGTCGCTGGTTGTGGGCCTTTCTGCTCTCTGAGACTGCTGGTAGGCCGCTGGTGGCCTTTGTGCATGCGGAGCAGCTGGAGGGCGGCGCATGCGTCTCAATCCACGCGTTGGCCCGTTCTCTCTCTCTCGTCCTCAACACATCCGTCCGCTCGTGCTGCAGTCCCCTCCGCATCAGATCCCACCGCGGCCTCCAATCACTGGCCACAGTGACGGGCGGCGTTGCCCTGCTATCCCAGGGACCTGTCTCCAGCTATGGAGGACGAGCAGAAGGGACGGTGGGCGGGAGCTGGAGGTCCTCCGGTAGGAGGGACAACGGGCAGGCGCCAAGGAGGAGCGATAGGGCCTTCTTCCTTTCTCTCCTGGTCAATTCGTGGCGGAGAGGGAGATCGGCAATCGGGTTCTATCCCTCATCTCTTTCTCTGTACCTCGGATGGATGGATCAAGTTCAGGACGTCGACGACCATGTGGGGCCCAAACTTTAGGAGACCTAGGCGGCACTGCGGGCGCTCAAGGCCAACGCGCGCCAAATACGGGCAGCCATGGCGGAGCTCGTGGCGGCCGGCCCGCACATCGACCATGCCGTCGGCCCCTCCGCTGCCTCGGTCTTCTTCTGCTCTAGGCGGGCTTGATGGAGACACGCAGCTGCAGGTGAGCTATTCCCATTCACTTTATTTTCTTGCGTATATGTATATCATGTATGTAGTGCTAATCTGTGATCGATTGGTGACTAGGCATGGTCATTCGGTATGGATGGAATTGGGAATAGATTAAGCAAGTGCACCAGGCATGATGTTTATGGATCTCTGAAAATAAACCTCAAACGACTGCTGCAGGTCGATCTGATACCATGGCGTTGGGAACTGCTCTTCTCTCTGTCGTTGGCACCATGCGTATCGCCAGTAGCGGGCTCTGCTAGACCCATTTTAACCTTTTAAGGTTGCCCCTGTTTGCAACGCTCGAGTGAAACCAAAATTCTGTTTTGCATTTGTGCCCATGTTGGATCTGTCTGCAGCTAGAGTGTGGGGTTTGTTTCCTCTCAACAAATATTTTTACATTTCCTGGTTACCATATTTGATAGCCTCATCCTCATGAGAAAAGAACAAGCCCCAAGTTTATTTTTTAGTATATGGTGACGAGTTGTTGCATTATTCATTGGCACAGGTATATGTGGATGTATTAGCGTAATTATTTTAGAAGCATTCAAAGTTGTAGTTTCTTTCAATTCGGACAACTTTCAATGCCACCGACTATGAAAGATCATTTAGTGCACATGTATCATATTTCTGAATCAATGGATCTGCTATATATGAATATTTGACATCGCTACACTATTTTTAAGTACTAGAAATGTTATTTTCTTTGTTTCCAAGATCATGTTAGTTACCTATACTTTTCTCCACTTCTTATTCTTAATTGGAATTTTGATTTAAAGTTTTAAAAAACCATTTTTTTTCTGGAAGTGTGTCAGCTAGCATGATATGTTGTTTTTACCTTCAGGTTTGTGAACAATAAGGAGAGAATCTTCCTACGTGTTTCAACAAGATATTGGGTGCTAAAGAAAATCCTGAAGGTTCAGTCCGCATAAGGAAAGAAAGCTATCATCTCTTACAGTTTTCGGACCTCTGAGGTTCATATCGGTTTGTGATTTAAATGCTCCTATATTTTCATAATTCAGTTTCTTGATCTTCAGTCTGACCAACATTATAGCATGCATTGATACACAATCACTACTAAGTGCACTTGATGGAATAGGAAGTTGTACTTGTCTATATTTTCTAAAATAAACTTGAGAGGAAAATCATATTAGTCCTTTTTGTAGAACTGTGACCTTCCAGTAAGCTTTGCATATTTATCAATTATAAAATTATTATGTAGAAGAGTGTATGTTAAATTGGTTTTGTAGCAGAAATGTCAATATGTTCATGCCTGTATTATTCTAGATGTACTACCTTTTTATCCCTTTTTTGGCCGCTTCAATTCATTTAAAGCGAACTTACATCAAGCTTATGAATATCTACGTATTAAAACTATTTCAAGTGCATGAATGTGTAAGCTTCTTTAAACATTATTTCCAGACTATTTGTACGAGCATAATTTAAGAAATTATCATTTCCCCGTTTATGGCCTTTTATCCTACTACAAAAATAGATGACGCAACCCTGTGGTTCAGCAGGTTGCTGGATGAAATAAAAAAAATGATATGGTAAGACCATAGTTGGCGGTACTGAAACGACATAGTTTGTCTAGGTTGAATGGATGTCTGAAAGAACTATGCATCTGCTACAATTTCACACAAGGTTGTACCTGGTTTGTCATGAGCTTGGAGCATCAATAAATTTGAATTTGTGAGCCTTTCAGTTTGAGCTCGTGAAGGCTAAACATATCTACATTTTTTCTATTGCATGTGTGTGGTCAGGGTTGTGTACTGAACGGGATGGAATAAGATGAGGGATGTATTTTCGTTTTCAAAGAGAATGATTGCAAATGTTGCGTGTATATAAGATGAGACAAGTATAAGGTTATGCCTTATTCTTTGTTGCTACGTTGTGTGATACAGTTATGGTGTTCTCCACTTTGGTATTATCTTTTTGTGGAATTTAACCTATTAATATATGTACAATTAATTGCATAAATTACCTCCTTAATGTTTAATCCCTTTTATACCTGTTTGGTTGCTGCAGAACTATAAAGTGGAAGTGTAGCTTAGTCATCTGTTCTACATTTAGATGCCTGCAGGGTGTTTGTGTTACTTGAAATTCCCTCATAGGTTCCACATGTATCTTCTATTTTGTTCAGAATCACACCTTTTTCTTTTGAACGTTTTGTTGATGGAATTGGGATGGCTGTTAACAATTCTCTTAGAAGTACTATAAGAAGTTGAAAGCTGCCCCTTTATCATTGAACCTGGAAAGTAATGCCATGTTGTCCTAAATTAGCAGGCAATAAATAATAACTAAGAGGTTCATATTTGATTTAAATTTATATTCTATGGACTAATATATTTCTATTAGGTACGCAAGTCCATATAGTTTAGTTGTGAGTGGCACACATGGTGACAGTTTTATAGCTTTTCAGTTTAGTTTGTGTGCGACACCGCTCTAAGTTATGGACATCAATTCTTATTTATACATGAAATATATTCATTTCTAAACTATTTATCTAAATTGGTGTAGTTATCTATCTATCGTTGCAGATAAGGATGAAAAACACACATAAAGTTTTATTCTCTTCCTTTTCTATATGCATCATGCATGTTTCTTGCCTAAATGCTAACGGTTACTGTTTCTTTCATGCCTAGATCCTTTGCTTAAGTTTCTTTCCTACTATCGAGTACAAATATTAGGGGTTTAAGGATAAATTATTTACTAAACCAGATTCAAGACAATCGTTTTACTTGCAAGCATAGGTTACTCATGGCAAGAGTTGATTAAGGATGTAAAGATCATCTATTGATTATAGATTTCATTTACACATTCTTCCCGAAATAGATAAATATACTTTGCATATGTCACTTTCAACATAACTACGGATTTCAATAAGTGCTCTATTACAAAACACAGGAGGTATCCTTTTGGGAAACCATGGAATCAGGACCGTCCACCTAGAAACTGAACTTTGTTTCTTTCATGACTAGACTTAGTTTATACTAGGAGACTGAACTTCCTCGCAAGATTAGTATCAAGGGTATTGCAGCATATTTTTTCCTGGATGTGAAATTGTCATATCAACTTGTTTGTTTTGGATATGAGGTTAGTACACTAGGTTAAGCTACATCTCACATCTGTAATTTTTCTGCATGATCAATATGGAGCTCTCCGATTCCTGGATTGCCATGTCTTTAGTCTGTTGGGTCATCAGCATGCGATATTCGTGTGCCACCACCGAAATGAATCATTTAACCGCATATTCCATTATTTTCTGAATTTTATGTATAATATGAGAACAAGAGTTTGTGTACTGCCTTTTGCTCAATAAAATTAGTACTAATGGACACCTTCTGGTACTAAGCACCTTAAAATGGTTGATATTATTGGTTATTTGCTCCTTAAATGACTACTTCCTTTGATAGCTTCTTTCAGAAATTTAATGATAGTGCCTTTTATGGATTGATCTTATCTCGCAAATAGCTACAAATATGAAGATTATATGTTAGGTCAGACCTCACTTCTCTGTTTATCAGCCAATTTTGTATAATTTCGAGATGATTAGCTTCTGGAGTTTGAAAATTTACATTAGGAGTTAAAATCATTATTTGTTTTCCATGTTATAACCTTTAGAGGCCGTTAACAATACTGCACTCACTTTGTGTTATGGAGTATGGTGGGTTTGTACTGGAAAGGGTTGCAATTCTCTACAAGCACATAAAAGAGGTACGCCACAGGTGAATTGTTATGAATTTTAAATAAATAAATCATTGATAGTCCTTATAAGCGCTGAATTCAAAGACATGCATTAATTTCTTTTCAAATTAGCCTAAGTGCTGAATGTATATTCTAGGAGACAAGAGGGACTGGGCTTTCTCTGGAACTTGCTCTATTAATTAAAAATGTCTCCTTTGGTAGCTTCCATATATTTGTTTCATAATTGTGGCTACTGATCTTATGCTATGTTTTCATATAAAATTTCAGTTTACAAGAGTAGACATCCATACTAGGCCATCAGCACACACGACGACAGGAAGTACACATAGAAGGTTCCATGTCAAAGGGAATGGATAGGTCACACACAATCAAGTTTTGCAGTGCATCCCACTAAAACTATCATGTAGGATATTTATTTAGCCACCAGTTCAGCATGTAGGTGCCTTCAAAAGACAATGTATGAGTAGTATTTTGTTGTAAGCTACTACTCGCATGCTCTCTCAGGTTTTGTTGTCAGCTACTCCACTCTTGACAATGGAGTAGAAGACTTGGGCATGCCCTCTCAGGTTTGTCTGTCTGCGAGATATTTGCATATGTGTCCATGTTGTATTCTGTTCCACGAAAACTCTTAGTCACTTTAACGGGTGAGTCTATGTTAAAGTGACGAGCTCTTTAAACCAGGCCATCGCTTAGTCACTGCTATTACAGAGTAATTTATTTGATTTTCTTAACCGCTATTCTGTGTTAAACTTCTGTCTGATGACAGGGTGCACCATAGTTGCTATGTGTCCTAACTCCTAAATGTGCTGTCAAATTGGTTAGCACCGTACCAATGTTTGCCGATTATTGTTGTTTCTTAGTCTACTGTGTTACCTGTATTAAGGGTATATATCTAATGCGAATCATATAACTAAACTCTATATCACAAACTTTGCATCTTGCTTATGCAGTGCTTTATAACACTTACCATTGTTCACCCAGAAAATTTAAATGATTGATCTTCATCGTTCACCCATTAAACCTAGATGAGACGATCAACATAGCTAATCCAAATAACCATAGGTATCAACATAGAACAAGTGCAGATTCAAACAAAGCTAAAACATTACCACCACTAAATACATTGCACTGGCTACCCCGTGTGACAACGCCATTCGCCACACCATTCGGGTGACGAAGCGAAGCTCGCGTGTCCGTCTAGTATATATTATTGTTGATGATTTTCTGACTATCTCAAATTGTCCGAGTTTTGTATTGTGACACAACTGTAGCTTTGATCTGTTGCATGTCAATAACATAACCTGATGATTTTATTTTATTTTACCAACAAGAATAGAGGGTGCACGGGTCAAAAAAATTCTAACCTTAGAATGAATGAGACGACTCTAATAAAATTACCGTTATGAAAATTATCATTGTTAGACACTATCTCTTTCGACCATTACACAATGTTTGTCCTTAAACCAATAATCCCGGCAGCAACACGTGGAGAGTCATCTAGTTTGTATAACAGATGACCACCTTAATTTTCAATGTATGTATTTCAACAATCCTACTCTAGCAAATTATAATAGAGATAAATCCTATGCTAGTTTAGAAGTACTAGAATACGTTCTTTTCAAATGTGCATCTGAAATGGTATTTAGACTAGGAAATATTGATGTTGAAAGTGAAGCACTTGATGAAGTTTTTAATTTAGTATATCTCATATTCCTCTTTTGCGAAAATAATTTAAGTGGAGAGGAAAAGGAGCACAAGGAGGAAGAACGGATTGATCTCCCGCTCACACCTTTGACTCCTACTTTTGATTCTATCATTGCTATTAAAACACTAGTCGATAAAAAGGAGAAACAAAAAGGTGAGGTTGACAAAGAGAGTCACGCTACAACTTTTGTTTGTGATGCTTCTCACTCGTAGTGATTTTTATGATGCTAAAACTATTGATAATTGTTCTGCGGAGGCCTTGTGCCTAGACATTCATATGGAGAGCATTCATAATAATGAACTAAAGATAGAACCTTGCTATACTAACATGCAGGGTCCTGAACTCCCTGCTATGAAGGAAGAATACTATGAAGTGTTCCCCTACACAGGTAACCAAGGTAAAGATTTACGAATTTTATATGAATCTAAAATTCTCTCATTGCAGCTATACACGGAGGCATGTTCACCAAGCTTGGTGCATCAACACTCGCTTAAAAGTGAGAACTTGTTCATCTACATGATGCCAATGCACCGTAAGCGGGTATCACTCTAACCGAACTCTACTTCAAGATGCTCTAAGATGGTATATACAACCCCACCTCGAGTCGATATCCCTTGGGATCCAGGTGGGTAATGTATGGAGCATCCTAGCCTGGCTTTATGGATTTAAAGAGAGCACTTCCCGGGGGGCAACCCGGAAGTCATTAGGCGTCTTTCTTAGTTTTGTGTCTTGAGTCTAGTTGCATTCATATTGCATTGACACTTAGCAGAAATCCTTCAACTACACGAGACCCAGTTCTATTCCGACTGCTCTGTTCTGGTGTCTACGCTAGCCGCGAGTAATATCTCAACAACGCCGGGACATTGGATGATCAAGCCCATCCTTGCAAGAATTCAGGCGAGCAGTTCCTTTCAGGTCAACAAGGTTTCACATATTCACAGGAGTTTCAATGTAAAAGCAGATCACCTAGATTAGCAGCTAGACTACAGTCCAGGAGCTTAACAGTTACTAGATGCCTATGTTCACAGGCAGATACATGTCCAGCGAGGGACATTCTTGCTGTATCTTGCGTGAATCCCTTCACGCTGCTCTCTGTAAAATGTGCCTAAATTAATAAAATCCATATGTTCAATTTTTTTTTTGCATTGGCACTTTTATTCTTCGCATGTCTTGCTATTAGAGTAATCTTGTTGAAGTTTTCAAAAGGTATAATTTATTGTCACTATATTATGTGTTTAAAAAAGGAAGACAAAAATCAGTTTCAGGTGAATCCTTCAATTATATGTATTTGTTGGTCGAAAATTAAAGTTGTTATTTTACCGTTAAAACAAGGTATTTCACTAAGTTACAGGATAAGAAAGAATTCATGAAGAAATAGAATTTTCCTGATGAATATAGAAGGTTTAACGACCAACTATATGGCGGGAATAAAACTTCCGGCCGTATAGTTTCGGTCGTATAGATATCTTTGCCATCGATTTTTTTCTTTCATATGTACTGAGAGTTTAACGACCAACTATACGGCAGGAATAAAAATTCCGGCCGTATAGCTGCGCCCGTATAGATATCGGTGCCTCCGTATAAATTCTTTTCTAATGTACTGAGAGTTTAGCGACCAACTATATGGCGGGAATAAAAATTCCGGCCGTATAGTTCTGGTTGTATAGATATCTATGCCTTTGTATATTTTCTTTCCTAGGGATAGACAGTTTGACAACCAACTATACAGCGGGAACATTTTGTTCCGGCCGTATAATTGCGCCCGTATAGCTGCACCACCAGAAGGAAACCCTAAAATTTTGACGGAAGGCCAACTATACGGCGGGAACACATTGTTCTGGCCGTATAGTTGCGCCCGTATAGTTGGAAAACTCCTCAAACACCAACTAGAAGGTAACCATTGCTCAAATTTCCAATCTTTCCTTTTCCTTCTTCTTCTAAAAACTTCGAAACACCACCTAGGAGCTTCTCCCATGTTTTAGAGAAGCCGAGTTTCTGTAAACAATAAAGTTTTATCTCAGAAATTCCTTAAGTTATAATTCTCTATAGTAGTTCATGTTTTCTTTTCGTTTTCTTTTATTAGTTGGGTGAACAAACTTCGTTCGTACACCAAACCGTTGTCTTTTATTTTGTGTGTTATTTTCGCAGGGACTTGAACCTTGTGTGACGAGGTGTACGGTAGTGCCAACCGTGCAAACATTCACATGAGCTACCTGGTTGCTTCAATTTAACATTTCAACAATCAGTGTCTGGTAAAACCTTCCAACTCGAACCTCTTTTAAATAAGAACATAGGGGCTGCACACTCGTGTCTCGTATCCTGTTTCACTTGCACCTCATCACAATCTAGGAGATGCCACTTCTAGAACTAGTTTGTTGACTTAGGTGTGGTGCTTAGGTTGATGAACCGACTCAGTGGGACTTGTATTTTTATCACTTGTGAGCTAAACCCATGTCTTCAAAAACACAAAAATATTTTGTCGTCTTTCTAGTCTTGTTCCTACCAGGTTCTTAAGGAAAGCATACACCAGATCGTGAAGCATTTATTGAAGCAAAGGTTCTTTGTCCATCAAAGTAGAGGTTAAAATCACCTCAATGGTAAAGTGTGTCACTCTTGCTTTAACTTAAGCTTGGGGAGGTAACCACTTCTTATACTCTCTTTTGATAACTGCATTTCTCTTTTGTTTTCATGATCTTTGATGACCCACAAGTATAGGGGGTGTATCGCAGTATTTTCGAGCGAAGTGAAACCCAATTTATTGATTCGACATAAGGGGATCCAAAGAATATTTATAAGCCTTAACAACTGAGTTGTCAATTCAGCTGCACCTGGAAACAATCTTGCTCACACCAGTTTATCAGTAGCAACAGTTTTGTAGTAGGAGTAGTAAAGTAATAGCAGTAGTAAAAGTAAAGATAGTAGTAACAATTGCAGCAAACAGTAGGATTAAGGCGCGGTAGGCACATGGATGGATGGACGGACGTTGCATGGACAAGACAATTCATATGACAATCAGAACATAGGGCATTTGCAGATAAATAAGATAAAGCATCCAAGTACTAAATAATCATAGGCATGTGTTCCATATATAGTTATACGTGCTCGCAATGAGAACTTGCACAACATCTTTTGTCCTGCCAGCCCGTTTGTAGCGGGGCCTCAAGGGAACTACTGGCAATTAAGGTGCTGCTTTTAATAGAGCACCGGAGCAAAGCATTAACACTCCATGAACACATGTGATCCTCACATCAAAGCCATTCCCTCCGGTTATCCCGATTTCTGTCACTTCGGGGCCTTTGGTTCCGAACAACGACATGTGTATACAACTTGCAGGTAAGACCATAAACAATACTATCATAATGAATCAATAACATGTTCAGATCTAAAATAATTGCACTCGGGCCCTAGTGACAAGCATTAAGCATAACAAGTTGTAACAAAGTCAAAAAGCACTAATAGTAGATACTAGGCACCATGCCCTAACAATCTGATGCCATTACATGAACGATCTCATCCAATCCCTACCATCCCCATAGCCTACAATGGGGGATTACTCACTCATAGATGGGGGAAACACGGATGGATGATGGAGAAGCGATGGTGATGATGATGATCTCCTCCAATTCCCTGTCCCGGCAGGGTGCCAGAACGGAGTTTCTGGTTCCGAATCGTGGAATCTGGTGGTGGCGGCGCAGCGGAACTCTTTCTGGAAAAAACGTCGAACCCCCCTAGGTTTTTAGGTCAGGAGGCAACTTATAGGCGAAGAGGGAGGCTGAGGGGGCAGTCGAGGCAGCCACACCACCCCCAGGCTCGGCCTGGCCTAGCCCGCGCATCCAGGTGGTGTGGGCCCCTCGTGGCCCTACTCCGTCTCGTCTTCTGGCTCCGTGAATCTTCTGGTGAAATAAGATTTTTGGCATATTTTCTAGGATTTTTCCTGATAGTTGATTTTCTGCACAAAAACTAGACACCAAGGTAATTCTGCTGAAAACAGCGCCAGTCCGTGTTAGTTGTATCCAAACCACACAAGTTTAGAGGAAAAACAATAGCAAAAGTGTTTGGGAAAGTAGATACATTTTGGATGTATTAACTCCCCCAAGCTTAGATTATTGCTTATCCTCAAGCAATTCAGTTGAAAACTGAGTGCGATAAAAGAAACTTTCACGAACACATTTGCTTCATAAGATGTATATATTCTCAGCATGTGATCAACTACTTAGGCAATTCACAATAGAGAGTATGCAACTAAGTTTACTTACAAGTCATTGCAAGCTATGAAGAGATCCCAACTCAAAAATAATAAGTAGCATGAAACAAAAACATAAGCAACATTGTACTGCCCATAAAAATGTATGATAGAGTGGTATCTCGCTTGCCTTTGATTGTAGAGCAAACATAAATGCCAAGGCACCTCTGAAGTTCAAGTGAAGACTAGAAGTAAAGATATCAAAGATACAAGCATCATAGTCATAACACAAATAATCAAGTTTTGAGACAAGCATATTACACTAAGAATGTAAACTATGCTCTCAAGAAAGTGCTCATAGAATATGTGGAGACTCAACAAAGAAATGAAAAGGTTTTGAATAGTTTGAAAGGCTTCCAAATGCTGAAAGTATAGTGCTCATTAGCTTTGAGCTCTCATTGCCCCTATCATAAGCATCTTTAAATGGTTAAGGTTAAAGTGACACAACTAAGAGGATATGCTTGACAAGTTATAAGTTAAAATCACATGCCCCTTACTTACGAGTACCGGACCTCATGCTACTCAACTTCAGTCACAAGTAAGCTCTTGTCATTGTAAGTACATATGTATCATAGAGAACCACCAACGGGGTACCCCTTGCACATGATACAGGAGCTATCCCATAATCAAAATGACAAGGCAAGTAGACAATGAGCATCTCAACAATCTTTTTATTTGCTATTTGCATAGGTTTTTATTGAGGATGCTTCATAGAGTGCTCATTATGGTTATGCTGCAAGTTTCCACCATGATTAGGCATGGCTTAGGCTAGTGGCCCAGGCGTTTCTCTAACACACATACAAACTCCATGATCTTACAAGTTCCCCTTTTATTTCACACCACCGGGATCCATAAGCAAAAAAATCATGATATCAATGAGGTACAAAGTACCAGTGCAATGTTGAAAGCGTTCCCCATGATACATGGTTCTGCTAACTTCAACTTATAAAGCGCAAGCATATACGCAACAAAGATGGACGCAATGGTTCAAGATTATTAAGTGCAAGAAGGTAAAGTGTGCCATCAAGTTCGTGAGAGCTTTACTAACTAACTTTCTCATAACAAGCAAACATTTTATTGGAAGAAAACAAGGCATACTAAATATGCACGGAACCGCAAATAATGCTAATAGGTAGGTATGGTGGACACTTTTGGCAATATTGGTTTTAGGGAGTTGGAAACATGAGTAAAGCATACCCAGTGCAAGTGAAGGCTAGCAATAGTAAGGGAGCGACAAACGAGAGAGCAGTAATTGTCATAATCATGCTTGCAACAAAACAGGACTAATCATGGCATGAAAGTGATTCAAGACCCCTGAGGCAAAATAGTTCATCGAGGCTTAACTGATTATTGATTCAGTCATATGCATGCATGAGCATGTGCTAAGTCAATTCAAGTGAAACACTCAGAGGAGGGTACCACAGTATCGTACCAAGTCATGAATAGAGCAATGCAAGCAAACATTCATATGACATGCTACAAATTATTAGCGAGCTGGAGCTAATCAAAAGAAAGCAAGAACTACTAAGCATCCATAAATAACATACACCCTACACGAACAGACTAAGCATGCCCACAATGATGAGTATATGTACAAAAATGAAAACAAATAGAGTTCGTTACTAGCCTCTTACCACACCTCAAGTTGTCATTAATCCTCATTATTGCCCTTCACTTGTGTGGCTTGAATAATAACATGAAATCGAATTCCACTGAGGACTGCTGAACCCTGCAACAAACTCTAAAAACCAAAGAAGAACAACAAATATTTTTGGTGTTTTCGATTTTTTTTAAAACAAGAACCAAAAAGGAAGAACACGCAAAGCAAAATCTTTTTGGGTTTTTCGAATAGTTCAAACAAAGCAAAAAGGGAAAAACAAACCAAGGAAAAAAGAAGAAGAAGCAACCAAAGAGAAACATCAGAAATATTTTTGGTCTTTTTGTGTTTTAGAAAGCAAAAACAAAGAGAGAACAAAAACTAAAAATAGAACGAAACATGAATATACAAAGTATCGACGAAACATGATATGGAGATGAGTGTGATGTAGGTGTACCTCCCCCGAAGCTTAGGCTTTTGGCCTAAGTGGGTATCAATCCAAATACGAGTAAGGGTTCCAATCAGGCGGGTCATTGTAAGAATGATCGTGGTTAGGCCCTTGGGAAGAAGAAGAAGCTCCCCAATCATAGGTAGGTTGCTGATATGAAGACTCCCTCTCATTCAAGGGCTGGAACGAATCATCTGTAACCTCCCTTCTAGTATCCCGCTCCTGTTGGGAGAGCTCTCCCACGTACGTATCAAGCTCCTCCTGAGTGAGTGACCATCCTACCCTAGTATCAAGGTTAAACAAAACAGGTGCAGGCAAAAGAACAAATCGCTTGGACTTACTCCTTCTCCAAGCAGCCTTGAGAAAGATTATTTCATAAGACAACTCACTCAAATTTAGCCCAAGAAGAAACAAATTTATGTTGTATCATGGAATTAAGGTTAAGCCTTTCTATGGGAAACTATAGGTCTAGATGATGCGACACTAAACCATGCAAAGCTAATAAACGAGAGGCAATGAGGCCTCCACAAATTCCACCTTTCTCACGGTTAGCAGCAAGGCGGAAATCTATCAAGGCACCCAAATTATAAGTCCTATCTTGTTTAAGAGCAGCTGAGATGAATGCCAGATCATACGAGGATAACTTATTGGCAGTTTTCCTAGCAAGAACGCACTTGGCAATAAAGTAAGCAAAGTAGCGGATAGACGGGAGATGAATGTTACTGATTTTCCCGCTCTCCTTCGAGAAGCTGCTTCATTGGCAAATCTCTGCATACAAGTCCATGAGTGGTGTAGGTCGCTCTTTAATCCTCCCACACGATCCCCACTGAGGTACCTTAATAGCTGCACAAAAGTCATCAAAAGGAAGGTCGACAGCTATATTGTAAATTTTGTAGTGGACCATGGGGTTAGGCAAGAGTGACTAAATCGAAAGTCCTGCACTACAGACATAGTTAGTTTCACAAATTGACAAGGTTCATCCTCCACAAAGTGCTCCAATCCTGCATTAGCAACCAAAGTATGGAAGTCTTGGGAAATTCCTGGAGCCCTCATGAACTCGAAGCATGGATATATGGAAGGAAAAACTTCCTCCTCTCGGTGAACCTTCAAAACCTCAGGCACCCTCAGTTCATGTTGGTTGAGTTGATGTTCATTCATCTTCTATTCTGAAATTTAAACATCTATTAAACAAGTGATTGCAAAGTGAATATATAATGAAGGGCACTACTCATAGGGACTTGTAAGAGGCCTAAATATGCATCAAAACAATTTCTCTAAGCATTGAACAAGCTTGCAAGCTCTCATAACCTGTCACCTACAATAGCAAAGTACTCAAGATATAAACCACTAAACACAAATCTACTTGGACAAGTGGAGGAGTCACATACTGGAGAACAAATGCTCCAAATTTCAGCAGCAAAGATGGGCTGAGTAAGGAGATTGAAAAATCATGGGCAAGAACAGCAAGAACGCGATTTTGAGCAATGAACTGATGTTTTCTTGGGAGAGAGAAGAAAGTGGGAAGTGATAGAGTGAGTGGAGGGCCAGGGGTGGCCCACACCATGGCCAGGCGTGCCCTTGGGCTGGCCGCGCCACCAGGTGGTGTGCCTGCCTGGTGGGCCCCCTGGTACTATCCAGGCACTCCTCTGCCTCTTTTTTCATGTAAAAATTTAATATGAATTTTCTGGAATTTTTAGAGACACTTTATTTTTGAGCAATTTTCAGGTATAAATGAATGATTTTCTGACAGAAAAAAGTTTCTAGAATGATGCAATGACAAAACAAGGCTAAAACTTCAGAAGTTCTAAGACACTCTAAAAAGCAATCAACTAACAACAGAAAAGTAAACTAAACTTAAGCAAAAACTAAAAATGGATAAGATGAAAGTAAGCGGAGATAGTCATGGTGGAAACATTGTTTTGTTCATTAAAATCCCTTTGTTAACAAGGTTGATCAGGTCTTGTTATCAAAACAATTTTATATGAAACAAAACTTTGTATTCCACTAATGATTATGTTACCTCAATTTTGATAGCAATGGTCCCAATCATAATAGTTTCATATTTTTCTATTGGTATGGGACAATATATTTCTCCAACTTGAATGCCCTCAACATGTTCAATTGAATTCAAACCATAAGTCCTATCAATCTTCTTGGGGAAATAGACAGTATGCTCCCTGTCATTAACATTAAAAGTCACCTTTCCTTGATTACAATTAATAACAGCTCCTGCAGTATAAAGAAAAGGTCTCCCAAGAATAATAGACATATTATCATCTTCAGGCATTTCAAGCACAACAAAATCAGTTAATATGAAGCAATTATGAGCCACTTGAATAGGTACATCCTCACATATACCAACAGGAATAGTAGTAGATTTATCAACCATTTGCAAAGATATATCAGTTGGTATTAGTTTTTCTAGTTGAAGTCTCTTATAGAGAGAAAAAGGCATAACACTAACTCCTGCTCCCAAATCAAACAAAGCAGTTCTAACATAACTATTTTTAATAGAGCAAGGAATAGTTGGAATCCCTGGGTCTCCAAGTTTCTTTGGAATCTTACCATTAAAGGAATAATTAGCAAGAAAAGTAGAAATTTCTTCATTAGGGATCTTCCTTTTATTCGAGACAATATCCTTCATATACTTTGAATAAGGAGGCAATTTAATAGCATCAGTCAAAGGAATTTGCAAGAATAAAGGTTTCATCCACTCACAAAACTTATTATAGTGTTCATCTTCCTTTGACTTGTGTTTCTTATCAGGGAAAGGCATAGGTTTTTGGACCCAAGGCTTTCTTTCACTACCATGTTTATTAGCAACAAAATCTTCTTTAGTGTATTTAGTATTCTTAGTGTGCCTTTCAGGTTCTTCTTCAACTTTTTCTTTATCAGGAACATCATTTTCTTCATTACCACTTTGAGTTTCAGCATCAAAGACAGATATACTATTAGGATCTTTAGCAGGTTCAGAAGGTTCTACAATAGTTTTATGCTTCTTCTTTCTTTTCTTAGGAGTAGTACCACTATTTTCAACTCGTTGAGAATCCTGCTCAATTCTTTTAGGATGCCCCTCAGGATATAGAGGATCCTGGGTAGCAATACCACTTCTAGTTCTAATTTCATAAGCATGTTTTTCTTTAGCAGCATTAACTAGCAAGTCGTTTTGCACTTTAATAAGCTGATCAATTTGAGTTTGAACCATTTGAAAATGTTTAACAAGCATTTTAACATCATTAGAGGTTCTTTCCACAATATCCTTCAACTCAACAATAGCTCTAGTGTTTTCCACCAAATGATTTTACACCCTTTTATTAAAATTATCTTGCTTAACAATAAAAACATCAAATTCTTCTAAGCATTGATCGGGAGGTTTAGAGTAAGGGATATCACCTTCATCAAAATGTTGGAGAGAGTGTACCTCAATAGTGGATGAGTGGGGAACTGGCTTACATAATTCTTCTATAGGAGGTAAATTCTTGACATCTGCAGCTTTAATTCCCTTCTCCTTAAGACATTTCTTAGCTTCCTTCATCACTTCATCATTCAGTTCAATAACTCCCCTCTTCTTTGATGTTGGAATAGGCACATGAATAGTTGGTTCAGGTATAGTTGTCTCAGGTATAGCTGGTTCAGGAGGAGTTCATTCTTCATAATTCTTGCTTATTTTAGCCATTAATTCCCCAGCTTCCTTGGGAGTCCTATTCCTGAAAACACAATCAGCACAACTATCCAGGTATGTCCTAGATTCTTCAGTTAGTCCATTATAAAATATATCAAGAAGCTCATTCTTAGGTAATGGAGATCCAGCCTGTGCATGAATCAAAGCACAAAACCTTGCCCATGATTCAGGCAACATCTCTTTTTCTCCCTGTTTAAAATCAAAAAGTTCCTGCAAAATAGCATGTCTAGCACTAGGAGGAAAATATTTCTGCAGGAAAGTACTAATCAAGCAATCAGGGCTATCAATAGATCCAGGAGGTAAATTATTAAACCAAGTTTTAGCTTCTCCTTTCAGTGAAAAGGGGAAAATTTTAGCAACAAAGTAGGTGCGCATCTTAATATCATCAGAAAACAGGCCACTCATGGTAGAAAGCTCAGTCATATGTGCTACCGCACTTTCATTCTTAGTCCCACAAAAGGTTCTTTCTTAACAATAGCTATGTAGGATAGATTAAGATAGAAATCATAATCCTTATCTTTAATGTTTATGGGAGATGCAACAAACTTAGAATTAGGAGACAATTTGGGTTTAATAGTACGCCTCTCAAGGAGACTCTTAGCAGCACTCCTATCATGGGTGTTTTGACATTCTTTAATAAATTCATTAGTCATCTCAATATAACCGTCTTTGATATCATAACTCTCTCTAGACTCTGGTGAACTGATAGGTGTAGTAGTGTCTTCATTAGGAGTTTCAGTATTTCTAGCTATAGTTCTAGCAATCGTAGCATCTAGGAAAGGACCTAATGAACCACTTTTATCAAGCACAATAGAAGCAACATCATAAGTATCAGAAGTTTCAGATTTAGCAGTAGTAGCGATGTGTGTAGCATGTGTATGTGGTGGTGTAAGGAGCTTACTCATAACAGACGGTGAATCAAGAGCAACAGAGGTGTTCAGAACCGTACCACTTCTTGTAGTGGATGGTAAAATAGGAACCTTGCCATCACGAGACTTACCCATGATGGATGGATGGCAGCGAACAATAATGATTCCAAGTGGACTTGATAAATAAAGATATGCTCCCCGACAACGGCGCCAGAAAATAGTCTTTATGACCCACAAGTATAGGGGGTGTATCGCAGTATTTTCGAGGGAAGTGAAATCCAATTTATTGGTTCGATACAAGGGGAGCCAAAGAATATTTATAAGCCTTAACAGCTAAGTTGTCAATTCAGCTGCACTTGGAAACAATCTTGCTCACAGCAGTTTATCAGTAGCAACAGTTTTGTAGTAGGAATAGTAAAGTAATAGCAGTAGTAAAAGTAAAGGCAGTAGTAACAATTGCAGTAAACAGTAGGATTAAGGCGCGGTAGGCACATGGATGGATGGGCGTTGCATGGACAAGACAATTCATATGGCAATCAGAACATAGAGCATTTGCAGATAAATAAGATAAAGCATCCAAGTACTAAATAATCATAGGCATGTGTTCCATATATAGTCATACGTGCTCGCAATGAGAACTTGCACAACATCTTTTATCCTGCCAGCCCGTTTGCAGCGGGGCCTCAAGGGAACTACTAGCAATTAAGATGATCCTTTTAATAGAGCACTAGAGCAAAGCATTAACACTCTGTGAACACATGTGATCCTCACATCAAAGCCATTCCCGCCGGTTACCCCGATTTCTGTCACTTTGGAGCCTTTGGTTCCGGACAACGACGTGTGTATACAACTTGCAGGTAAGACCATAAACAATACTATCATAATGAATCAATAACATGTTTAGATCTGAAATCATGGCACTCGGGACCTAGTGACAAGCATTAAGCATAACAAGTTGCAATAAAGTCAAAAAGCACTAATAGTAGATACTAGGCACCATGCCCTAACAATCCGATGCCATTACATGAACGATCTCATCCAATCCCTACCATCCCCATAGCCTATAGCGGGGGATTACTCACTCATAGATGGGGGAAACATGGATGGACGATGGAGAAGCGATGGTGATGATGATAATGATCTCCTCCATTTCCCCTTCCCGGCAGGGTGCCAGAACGGAGTTTCTGGTTTCGAATCGTGGAATCTGATGGTGGCGGCGCAACAGAACTCTTTCTAGAAAAACTTCGAACCCCCCTAGGTTTTTAGGTCAGGAGGCAACTTATAGGCGAAGAGGGAGGCCGAGGGGGCAGCCGAGGCGGCCACACCACCCCCAGGCACGGCCAGGCCTAGCCCGCGTGGCCAGGTGGTGTGGGCCCCTCGTGGCCCTACTTCGTCTCGTCTTCTGGCTCCATGAATCTTCTGGTGAAATAGGATTTTTGGCATATTTTCCCAGATTTTTCTTGATAGTTGATTTTCTGCACAAAAACTAGACACCAAGGTAATTCTCCTGAAAACAGCGTCAGTCTGTGTTAGTTGTATCCAAATCACACAAGTTTAGAGGAAAAACAATAGCAAAAGTGTTCGGGAAATTAGATACATTTTGGACGTATCAATCTTCTCAAGTGGTTACTTGGAAAATTCTTAGCTTGGGGAGGTTATTTTGCATGCGTAGAGTCTTGTGCAAAGTTCTTTATCTTAAAATGTTTTCATGCTATTGTGTATCTCTATGTTTTTGAATGCTTCCTTAGGTGAGATTTTGTTCATATTTATATAAGGGATATACTTGCTCATGTTAGGCCCCATAGGAGACAAGCCATAGCTTTGATGCACCTTGTTCAACTTTTATCTAGCTTGTGAAAAATATTGTTGAAAGGATTGTATGGGCACCTAGAGGGGGGGGGGGGGGGTGAATAGGTGCTACTTCAAATTTTACTCATTTTCAATTTAGGGTTTGACACAAAAGGTAAATTCTCTAGATTATGCAACTATGGTGAATTTACCTATATGTCAATCTAGCACATATACTAAGAAACCACTAGATAAGTAAAGTGCAACAAAGGATAAAAGTAACCAAAGTGGAGCACGTGGAGACACAAGGATTTGTTTCCCATAGTTCCTTCCTTTTGAGGGGAAGTACGTCTATGTTTGGAGAGGGGGTGGTTTCAAACCACCAATGCCACGAGAGGCCTCCCTTGTTCTTCGATGAACCTAACCCCAATGGGTTCGATTCACCTCTTCACTATATGGCAACCTTCGAGGTGTAAGCCGACACCTTTACAACAAGTTTGAGGCACACATCCACAAACTAATTGGAGGCTCCCGAATACAAGCAAGTTGTCAAACAATCAAAGACAAGGTTGTAAGAACCAAATCACAACCTAGGGTTTCCAAAGAAACACTAGAGCAAGGGGCCCTCAAGTGAAGGAGGGGGAAATGAAAATCTCTCTTGGTGAAGCTATAGATCAAGGCCTCCTCCTTGGATTCTCCAAAGATCAATGACTTTGGATGGTTGAGTGAAGAGATCTTGTGGATTTGGTGGCTCAAATGGTGCTGCTGTTCTTGAGGTGGACAAGCAGCTCCCAAGGTAGAAGAAGGGGCCTTTATATAGGCCCCCTGGAATTAGAGCCATTGAGAGACACTTACCTCGGACAGTCCGACCAACACCAAATGGACAGTCTGGCCCAGCCAGACACTCCGGGCGAAACCAACCGGACACTTCGGCCTGGCAAAGTTTCCGGCCAGTGTCTGGATCGTGTCCGGGTAGTGTCCGATATGATACATAGAATGTCCGAGCAAGTCGACCACTCCCTAGAGCCGGATAGTTGATGGCCCAAAATATATCGAGCTCATTGGGGAACCCCAAGAGGAAGGTATGATGAGCACAGCAGGAAGTTTTCGCTCAGTATGAAACCAAGGTTTAATCGAACCAGTAGGAGCAAGGAAACACCCCAAAGGTGTTGCTAGCTGAGCCTTGGTAGGGAACACTACCGGTGCTAGTAGCAACGTGGAGACCTACACAACACAACCATAGAACTCTGTCCCCAACTTGCGATGAGGTTGTCAATCTCACCGGTTTTGCTGAAAACAAAGGATTAAACATATCGAGTGGAAGAAAGTAATAGTTTGCAGAAAGTAAACACAAAGCAGTAAACAGTTGATTGTAGATTGGAAGTAAAAGAAAGGACCGGGGTCCATAGTTCACTAGAGGTGGCTCTCCTTAAGATAGATAACCTGCTGGGTGAACAAATTACAGCGGGGCAATTGACAAACATCAAGAAAGCATACAAGCATATACTAATCATCTTGACTCCTTTGAGATTCGATTGGGCAATACAACATCATACATAGACCGTCATCCAACTGCATCTATGACTAATAATGCACCTTCAGGTTATCATCCGAACCCCCTCCAGTATTAAGTTGCAAGCAACGGATAATTGCATTACGCATTTCATGTAATGTAAACAATACGATTGTTCAATGAGCAAAGGATTGTTGTTTTCTCCCTAGTAGCAACAGTACCTCTAGTACCTTAGAGATTTCTGTCACTTCCCCAGATTTCCAGAGGCATTAACCCACTATCGAGCATAAATACTAACTCTTGGAGTTGCTAGCATCTACTTGGCTAAGATAGCCACTAACAACGGAAAGCATGCAAGATCACTAATAACAAATACATGATAGAATCAATAATCAATCTGAAATAGCATCTCAATATCCACCGGATCCCTGCAAACACAACATGCAGAATTACAAATAGATGATCTTGATCATGAACGGAGCTCACAAGATCTAAACATGAAAGCTCAAAGGAGGAGAACCAGCCATCTAGATACTACATGGACCCGTAGTCCAGAGATGAACTACTCACGCATCACACCGGAGGCTTGCATGATGATGAAGAAGGCCTCCAGGGTGAATTCCCCTCTCCGGCAGGGTGCCGGGAAGAGCTTCAGATCCCTCCCGATCTAGGGATGGAGATGACGGCGGCTACAGACTCTTTCGTGGAATTTTGATCGGGTACTTAGGGTTTCCGTATCAGAGGCAATATATAGGCGGAAGGAGAGGCCGAGGGGGTGCCTGGGGCGGCCAGACCACCCCCTAGCGCGGGCCAGGCCTGGCCGCGCGGCCAGGTGATGTGGCCGGGCCCCAACCCCTCTCCGTCTCGTATTCTGGCTCTAGGTGTCCCTCGATAAAATAATGACTTTGGCTTTTGTCCCGTCCAATTCCGAGAATATTCATTTTCTGACTTTCCTGGAACCAAAAACAAAGAAAACAGGCAGCTGGCACTATGGCTCTTGTTAATAGGTTAGTCCAAGAAATCATATGAAAAGTACTCCAAAGTGTGGACAAAACATAAGAAAGTAGATAAAACCAAGCATGGAACATCAAAAATTATGGATACATTTGCAATGTATGAACATCCCCAAGCTTAACTCCTGCTCGTCCTCGAGTAGGTAAGTGATAAAAAGAAAGAATAATTTTTGAGGTGACATGCACCATCATAAACTTGATCAAAGTATTAGTAAAACATTCAAAGCTGGGATCATAGTACTTCAATCATAACATGAAACACAAAGTTCTAGCAATAAGACAAAGAAACTATGTTGCAACATGAAAAGGCACAAACAAAAGATTCATGAATAACAATACTTTGCAAGACGTTTGTTTGTTTCACATAAAGAAAACATAGCATAGTGGCATTCAACTTGTCCCTCATAGAGTAGCAAACATAAATGCAAAGGACACCTTCAAAGTTCATAAGAGTGACTAGATACAAATAGTTCAAAACAAGCAATATCAAAGCTATGCATAATCAACAAGTCTTGGGACAATGTACATAGAACTAAGAATGACCACTATGCTCTCAAAGTAGGTGCATAAAGGTAGAAGGTGGAGACTCAATATAATGGTGGAAGAAAGGCCTTCATAGAAGGAAGTAGGGATTCAAGTCTCATAAAGAGATTCCAAAAATTATGGTACTTAATAGCTTTCAGCTCTCATTGCCCCTATCATAAGCATCTTGAAGTGATTAAGGTTAAAGTGAAGAAGTTATGGTGTATATGCTTGACGAAGTATAAGTTGGAAATCTCATGTCCCTTGAATACAAGGGCTGCTCCTCATGCTACTCAAGTTTAGTCACTGGTAAGTTCTTGTCATAGTAAGTACATGTGTATCATAGAGAACCGCCAATGGGGTACCCCTTGCCCGATGATACGGAAGAATCCACATATCAAAATGACAAGGTAAGCAGACAACGAGCATCTCAGCAATCTTCCTATTTACCATGGGAATATGGTGCTTTTTTCTCTCTTTCCTCTTTTCATAATCTCTTTTTTTCTTTTTCTCTTTTTTTCTCAATATCAGTCTCTTTTTTTATAAGAAGAATGCTTCATAGACAACTCATTATGGTTACGCTGTAGGTTTCCACCACATCAGCATGGATTAGACCAGCGGCCCAGGCGTTTCTCTAACACATATACATAACTCCATGGACTTACAAGCTCCCCTTTCATTTCACACCGACGACATCCATAGACAAAAGAGCATGATATTAACTAGGTACAAAGTACAAGTGCAATGTTGAAAGCGTTCCCCATGACATCATGGTTCTACTAATCCCCAACAAATAAGTGCAAGCATATACAACATAGACGACACAATGGTTCAAGTTTATTAAGGGCAAGAAAAGTAAAGTGTGCCATCAAGTTTGTGAGATCTTTAATCACTAGTTTTCTCATAACAAGTTTAATTTGGAAGGTAGATAAAAACATGAATATACTTGGAATAGCGTATGCTAGTAGGTAGGTATGGTGGACTCTTTGGAATAACTTGGTTTTTGGAGTTGGATGCATGAGTGGAACTCATACTTGGTCGTGGAGGCTAGCAAAAGACTGGGAGCGACAAACTAAGAGAGCAATAATGGCCATAATCATGCAGAGCGACAAAACATCATTGATCAAAGCATAAAGTGATACTACAAGTTGAAAACTAAAGGATCATAAAGGCTTATGGTGACTTGGGATAGTCATAACATGGTGTGAGCATGCGCCAAGTCAACCCAAATAAAGCATCAAAGGAGAATACCACAATACTATGCTTTAATATGCTAAAACAACGCATGATTCTTCAAAGGCACATTAAGCAATATCAATTGTTTATAACAATTCATGCTACAACACAGAATACTAAGCATAAAGCCAAAACAATATCAAGCATGGCATGACAAAGCATAGGCCACAGTCAAAAACAAGCTCTCTTTACCACTTAAGCATGAACTTTCCCACTCTTTTCCAATCCAAACCAAACTATTTGAAAACCAATGTATGAAAGAGGGGGTCCAACCAATTTATTCAGCAAACTATGCAATCCAAGCAAACGAAAACCAAAACAAAAACAAAAAAGAAGACGCTCCAAGAACAACACAACTGTGCATGAAACAAGAAAAATAAAGTGTTTGGAAGAAACCTGGGATTTTTATTGATGAAGAGGGGGATGACTTGGGAATCCCCAAGCTTTGACACTTGTACTTCTTGGATATTTCTTGGGGTGACACGCGTGGCATCCCCAAGCTTGAGCTTTAGTCCATTCTTCATCTCATTACTCATTCCTTCCATACACCTAAATTTTTTCCTTCATACAAAACTTCACACAATCTTTATTAGCAACATTAGTGCACTCAAGATAATAAGTCTTTTATTTCAGTTATAACACCAATAAAAATTCCATTAAAACACAAGCTAATGTAGAACTTCCCTCAAAAAGTTCAATTCCCTAAAAGAACTAAAAAAGGAACCAACAAGAAGAAAATGCAGAAAATGGCAGAAATCTGTCAAAACAGACCAGCGGCTAAATATGAATTTTTTCGAAGACCTTATATTGCTCAAATAAAAAAGTGTTAAACTAACTAAAGTTAGATAACAACCTGGGGCAGAAGCACAAAAATTCACGCCTCAAAAGAACGTACGGAGATTTTACACGATTGTTTACGGTGAAGCACAGAAATCTGTTTCGGGACAGCAACTTTCCCAATCATTACTTCTCTCTCATTAGAGGTTACTCTTGGCACAAAAAGCAAATAAAAAGGATAAGGAGCGGATATTACTGAAGTTATAACTTCCAAGACTCATCTAAAACTTTTGGGTTATCTCCCAATAAGTATTTTTCTTTAACGCCTTTAAGTTAGGCATGATAGTTTGAGAAGATGCTCACATAAGAAATATGAATTGAAGTAAAAGAGAGCATCAAGAAGCAAATTCAAAACACATTTAAGTCTAACCCAATTCCTATGCATATGAATCTTGTGTGCAAATAAATTCACAAAGAATAAAGTGATAGGGATAGGAAGATAAAACAAGAGTAACTTCAAAACTTTCACCACATAGAGAGGTGCTCCTCATGCGAATCAACCGGCGAGTCTAGGATGGCCGGACACTCCGATCGGTTCAGTGCGGATAGTCCGACCCCCACGACCAGAAAACCTCAAATTCATGTAGTGGACAAATGTGTGGCAAGAGGAGCATGTTTAGAGATGAGAATGGTCCTGGGATTCAGAAGATGTACTGTGAAGAACCAAGAAACTTTAAATATTCAAGAAGATAACACAATAAGTTCCAAATCAAACAAACCACGAACCAACTCTTCAAATATGAAGAGGGCGGTGGCCGAGGCCACTATGTAAGAGTTTGTGGCATGACACCACGAAGAATTATCCTTGGGTTCATAGCCACTACTCATCAATAAAGCTCACATATCACTAAATGATATTAAGAGAATTGAATTTATTAATGTTGGCATTATGGGTGGAGGGATAGTCCAATGTATTAGGACCGCACTCCCCTATCTCCATGCCTGCACCTAAACCAAATAAGAGTCAAGACATAGGTGAGTATACAAGGTGATCAAGTCAAACTCCTTGAATCTATGATATTTAGTTCATTCCTCAGATAGCAAAATCTTGCTTCATCAAGAGGCTTCGTGAAAATGTCGGCAAGTTGGTCTCTGGTTGACACATAAGATAGCTCAATATCACCTCTAGCAACATGGTCTCTAATGAAGTGATGACGAATCTCAATATGCTTTGTCCTTGTATGATCCACCGGATTGTAGGCAATCTTGATAACACTTTCATTGTCACATAGAAGAGGTATTTTGTGACAATGGACACCGTATTCCTTTAAATTTTTCCTCATCCATAGAAATTGAGTACAAGCACTAGCAGCTGCCACATACTTGGCTTCATTGGTGGAGAGAGATATACAATTTTGCTTCTTAAAAGACCAACACACCAAGGACCTTCCAAGGAATTGGCAAGCCCCGGAGGTTGATTTTCTATCATCCTTATCACTAGCCCAATCCGAATCCGTGTATCCATAAAGAGAGAAAGTTGAGCCCCTGGGATACCAAATACCATAGTTTGGGGTATGAACCAAATATCAAAAGATTCTCTTGATCGCCATCAAATGGCTTTCTTTAGGAGCCGCTTGATATCTTGCACACACTCCTACACTCAACACAATATCGGGTCTAGATGCACAAAGGTAAAGCAAGGAACCAATCATGGACCGGTATACCTTTTGATCCACATCTTTACCATTTGGGTTTAGTTCAAGATGGGTCTTTGTTGCCATGGCAGTGGAAGCTCCATTTAGATCTTGAATCTCTTGAGCATATCTTAAGTATACTTGGCTTGGTTGAAGAATGTTCCTCCTCTTACTTGCTTGATCTCAAAACCAAGAAATACTTCAATTCTCCCATCATAGACATCCTGAACATGTCATTCATAAGCTTTGAGAATTCATAATTAAAAGCTTTGTTAGATGAGCTAAAGATAATATCAGCTACATATATTTGGCATACAAAAAGCTCCCCATTGACCTTCTTAGTAAAACGAGTGGGATCGATTTTCCCAACCTCAAACCCACAATCTAACAACAACTCTCTAAGGTGCTCATACCATGTGCGTGGAGCTTGTTTGAGCCCATAGAGCGCCTTATCAAGTTTGTAGACGTAGTTTGGAAAGTTGGGATCCTCAAACCCCGAGGGTTGCTTTACATATATCAACTCATGCAATGGACCATTAAGAAATGCACTTTATACATCCATTTGTTGTAATTTAAAGTTATGATGTGCCGCATAAGCAAGAAGGATACAGATGGACTCAAGGCGATCCACGTGTGCATATGTCTCTCCATAATCAATGCCTTCAATTTGAGAGAACCCTTGTGCAACCAATCTTGCCTTATTCCTCACAACAACTCCATGCTCATCTTGCTTGTTCTTGAATATCCACTTGGTGCCTATAACATTGTGGCACTCTTTTTGCTTTTCAACTAACTTCCATACTTTGTTTCTCTCAAAGTTGTTGAGCTCTTTGTGCATTGCTTCCAACCAATCCAAATCTTTAAGAGCTTCCCATACTTTCTTTGGTTCCACCATGGAAAAGTGTGCTTGGTGTTCACCAAAGTTCTTCAATTGATCTCGAGTGGATATCCCTCTCCTTAGATCTTCTACCACATTCTCAAGAGTGTGGTCCCTTAATTCCAACATTCTATCCATTCTAGCTTGGCGACGAGTTTCGATCTCCTTGTTGTTTCTTGTGGGGATCACTTCATCATTTTGGTCCTCGTCTTGACCATTAACTTGACATTGATCATCATTGGAGTCATTCTCTTTGTTAAGAGGCAAAGATTGACCTTGGTCTTGATCAGACACACTTCTAGACAGGCGTCAGGCTGTTCTTATGGCAGTTTCTATAGATCTTCCTTGTACAATAGACTGAGCAGCGCTGGACATTCTGGCAAATGGAGACTCAAGATCCTTCTGGCTAGAGGATTCTCCCTGATCAACTTGTTGAGGGTCCACATCTTGTGTTTGGCTTGGGTCATTGTCCTCCTCGATAGGAGCTTGTTGATGTTGTGAAGATGAGGGCTCCACTTGAGTAGAGCATAGTTCTTCTCGATCCGCCATAAGGGGTTCCTCAACAGGGCGGATGAATCCCGCACCCATTTTTCCTATGGAATCCTGAGGCATTTCATCATCTACATCACAGACATCAACACGCCCTGCTCGGGGACCATCATATTCTTCAAAAACCACACTACAAGATTCCTTGACAACTCCGGAGAGCTTGTCATAGATTCTATAAGTGTGGGATTCGAGACCATAACCAACAAAAATACCCTCTATTGCTTTGAAATCAAATTTGGACAAACGAACACCCTTAATGCGATAGAAACACTTACAACCGAACACCCGGAAGTATGAAACATTGGGCTTGTTACTGGTAAGAATTTCATATGGAGTCTTGATCAATTCTTTGCGGAGGTAGAGATGGTTTGATGCATGGCATGTGGTGGAGATTGCTTCAGCCCAAAAATTGTATGGAGATTTAAACTCCTCCAACATGGTCCTTGCCATATCAATAAGAGTCCGGTTCTTCCTCTTGGCTACACCATTTTGTTGAGGGGTATATGCAGCGGAATATTGATGTTTTATCCCCTCATCACTAAGAAATCCATTCAACGTGTAGTTCTTGAACTCGGTACCATTTCCACTTCTTATTGTTAACACCAGGACATTGTGTTAACGTTGAGCCATGTTGATGAAGTCAATGAAGTTTTCTTGGGTCTCACTTTTTAGCTTGAAGAAATATACCCATGTGTATCTTGAGTAGTCATCAACAATCACGAAGCAATATTTCTTCCCACCAAGGCTTGCATGAGATGGAGGACCAAAGAGATCCACATGAAGGAGCTCCAAGATCCTCTTGGACTTGATGTAGTTCTTTGGCTTGTGGGGAGAATCATGCATCTTTCCTTCAACACATGCCCTACAAACACGATCTTTGGCAAAGCAAACATTGTCTTTTAGTCCAACAATATGACCATCCTTATGGAGGCTTTGCAAAGTTCTCATATTGACATGGGCTAGACGGCGATGCCATAACCAACCCACATCGGCCTTTCCGAATAAGCACATCACACTTGTAGTGGTTTTCCTCGAGAAGTCCACCACATACAAGTCATTTTCGACGTACCCAACAAAAGCGACCTTTAGAGTCTTGCTCCACATGAGGATCACAATATCATTATCAATAAAGACAGCAAAGCCCATATTTCCTAGAGCATGGACTGAAAGTAAATTATAGCCAAGGGTCTCAACAAGAATGACGTCCACGAGAGTTATATCGTGTGCAACCACAACTTTGCTGAAACCCATTACCTTAGACTTTGACTTGTCGGCATATGTCACGGGTATTTGATCAACATTTGGTCTCAACTCCTTGACACTAGATGCGCTTCTGGTCATATGACTTGTGCATCCACTATCAAGCACCCATTTTGACCCTCCGGAAGCATAGGTCTACAAAAGATCAAACTAGTTTTTAGGTACCCATTTTTCAACGGGTCCACTTTTGTTAGCAACAAGGGTCTTGGGAACCCAAATAGACCAAGCAATATAACCATCAAATGGGCCAACATATTGTGCATATACATCACCATAATAATCACGCATTAAAACATAGTGAGGGTTAACACTTCCCGCAAAGTCATCATGTGACATAGTTTTGCCACTCGTGGTCTTACTACCCACAATGACCTTGTCTTTTTCTTGTGCAGGCTTGGCCTTCTTCTTATTCTTCTTCTTCTTCTTCTTCTTCTTCTTCTTCTTCTTCTTCTTCTTCTTCTTCTTGTTCTTCTTCTTCTTGTTGGCTTTAGAGACAAAGCCAATGCCCCCTTTCTCACCATTTGGCCTCTGCTTACTCAAGAGGTCATCAATTGACTTGTTTCCTTTGGGAAAGGTGGCCTTAGGTAGCTCCCCCTTCAACCTAGCATTTTCTTCAAGTATATTTGTACAACTAGAAGGAATGAAAGTACTAGGTGAAGGAATATTGGTCAATTGAGTTTGAGGCTTTTCACGAGACTTTGTGAGCAACAAGAGTTCACTCTCCAAGGCCTTGTGAGCCCTGTCAAGCATCCTAAAGTCCTCGGTAAGTTTTTCATGAACAACACCAAACTCAATCTTGTCCTTTTTAGACTTTTTATATTTAGCAATAGCATGGTCACGTTCCTTGATGAGTTTATTAATAATTAAGTCATTAGCTTCATCAATCCCTTAAAGTTTAGTTTCAAGAGACATCCTAGTCTCTTGTTCTTCTTCTAGAGCATTATTTAGAGCTTCTACCTCAATCATGTGCTCTCTTCCCAATTTACATCTCTCATCTAGAAGCTCTTGTGTGTGTGCAAGTTGATTTAAGAGGTCCACAAAATGTTTCTTGTGCTCCCCTTGCAAGTTGTTCATAAACACATCAAAACAAACTAATTCCTTTTTGACCTCATGATACATCTCATCATCAAATTCATTATCAACTAAGGAGGTGGGGTGTGACGATGATAATACCTCCGTTCCTCCTGCCATAAGGTTCTTGTTGGAGATGTTCTCATTTGGGGAGTCGAAGAGTGAGACGGTAGGCGTAGATGTAGTGGCAAGAGCAGCCACACCAATTGATGTATCCTCTTCATTATCATCATCATCATCATCGGAGGATAATTCTTCATGTGTTATCAAGACAATTTCACCCGACTTCTTATTGATGGGATTCTTCTTGATGAAGGGTTTCTTGAAAGGTGCTTTGGAGGTTTTCTTCAACACAAGTTTACCCCATGATCTTATCTTTTCTCATAGGGACAACCAGCAACAAAGTGATAGTGGTCACCACAATTGAAGCAAGTCCTCAATTTAGACCCATTGTCTCTTCTCCCATTGGGGTTGCTTCTTCGTTGCATCTCCATCTTAGCCTTGGCAGGGTCTTTCCAAAAGTTTCTTGCATAGAAGTCCTTGTATTCACCATGAGCAACCTTGACATCTTTGGGGTGGCTCATTGAGAGTGCATCATCACTCCCTTCTTCTTCATCATACTCCACAACCTTGGCCTTCAAGGAAAGATTCACACCACTACTCATTCCAATAGCACGGGCATCTTTGGCATTCTTGGCAGCAACCTTGAAAGCAGCCATCTCTTGCATAACTTCATTGGAGGTCATGAGATGGTAGTTGTGTCTACCTTAGAGACTCTTCAAGTTAGTGGGCTCGAAGGGCATGAGCGCACTCACATACTTCCTCTTGATCCAAGCATCATCAATGTGAGTGGCACCAACATTCCTGAATGCGGTGGCTGTGGATTTGAGTCTTCGATACATGTCTTCATGATCCTCACCATCCTTCATAAAGAAGCCTTTAACCTCATTGCTTAAGGCATCATACCTATTTCCTCTCATGCTCTCATTGCCAACAAACAAGTCAATGTGAGCATCCCAAGCTTCCTTAGCGGTGTTGTAGTGCTCAATATGGGGAAAATACTTTGGCCCCACTCCAAGTTGGATCATGTGCAAGGCAGTCACATTGAGTTGGATATTGACCACTTCTCTTCTAGTCAAGTTGGTTGGATCCTCAATTTTGAGTCCTTCTTCAATAATGTTCCACAAGTCAATGCAAGAGCTGCGCACATGAGATTTCATTAAAACTTGCCATTGAGCAAAGGTATGAGCAGTTAACTTAGGTGGGTCACCTCTATTATTTATATGGGGATGATGGATTGGAGGGTCAGGAGAGTACCATCCGGGAACCGCATGGTGCTCTTCCTCCCCATCACCCTTTTTGGGGCTGGAGTCAGTGGAATTATGTTCACCCCCACCACTTCACCCATTGGCTTCGCCGGAGCATTAGCCTTAGGGTTAGGTGGTGTTTCCTCTTGAGAGGGAGAAGGTGAGGCTGAATTTTCCATAATAAGTCGCTCAACAAGTTGATGAAACTGTTGGATTTCATTGCCCAAGGTAGAGCTCAAGCTTGTTTCCAAATTCTTGAGATCTACCATGGTCACCGAGTAGCTAGCCTCACTCCCTCCCTCATCTCCTGAGTTGCCCATAATCTCTTAGGCGGTTAAGCCCGAATAAAGAGCCGAGGCTCCGATACCAATTGAAAGGATCATATGGGCACCTAGAGGGGGGGGGGTGAATAGGTGCTACTTCAAATTTTACTCATTTTCAATTTAGGGTTTGACACAAAAGGTAAATTCTCTAGATTATGCAACTATGGTGAATTTACCTATATGTCAATCTAGCACATATACTAAGCAAGAACTAGATAAGTGAAGTGCAGTAAAGGATAGAAGTAACCAAAGTGGAGCACACGGAGACACAACAATTTGTTTCTCGTAGTTCCTTCCTTTTGAGGGGAAGTACGTCTACGTTTGGAGAGGGGGTGGTTTTAAACCACCAACGCCACGAGAGGCCTCCCTTATTCTCCGATGAACCTCACCCCAACGGGTTCGATTCACCTCTTCCACTATATGGCAACCTTCGAGGTGTAAGCCGACACCTTTACAACAAGTTCGAGGCACACATCCACAACCTAATTGGAGGCTCCCGAATACAAGCAAGCTGTCAAACAATCAAAGACAAGCTTGTAAGAACCAAATCACAAGCTAGGGTTTCCAAAGAAACACTAGAGCAAGGGGCCCTCAAGCGAATGAGGGGGAAATGAAAATCTCTCTTGCTGAAGCTATAGATAAAGGCCTCCTCCTTTGATTCTCCAAAGATCAACGACTTTGGATGGTTGAGTGAAGAGATCTTGTGGATTTGGTGGCTCAAATGGTGCTGCTATTCTTGAGGTGGACGAGCAGCTCCCAAGGTAGAAGAAGGGGCCTTTATATAGGCCCCTGGAATTAGAGCCGTTGGGAGTCACTTACCCGGACAGTCCGACCAACACCAGCCGGACAGTCCGGCCCAGCCGAACACTCCGGGTGAAACCAACCGAACACTACGGCCTAGAAAAGTTTCTAGCTAGTGTCTGGATCGTGTCTGGGTAGTGTCCGATATGGCACACAGAATGTCCGAGCAAGTCGACCACTCCCTAGAGTCGGATAGTCTGACAGAATCCAACTGGATAGTCTGGCCAGGGCCGGACACTCCTATGCGAATCAGCCAGAAAGTCTGGCTAGGACTTTGTTCCTACACATATATGATCCCGGGAAGTCCTTTTCCTTAAGTGGACAATAAACTAGAGTAGCTGATATCTCGTGAAACATTTAACAGTAGATTAAACCTATCCAAGTGTTGTCAACAAACATCAAAATAATAGGAAGGGCATAAATTCCCTTTCAATTGTGATCCTCTAAATATACATTGCCATGTTCTCTACATTTTGAAAAAAAATATAATAAAGAAGTTCTTCGAAACTTGCTAGTTGTCACTGTTCAGAATTGTCTGAAGTGAATGGTTATGGAGTAGCAAGACCCCATAGTGTTGGAAATGATGGTGTTAATAGATGCTTACTGAGTGAGTTGTCAAATAAGAAAAGATGTTTCAAAGTTTCGAGATTACATATGCCAAAATTTTGTCTTGGAAATCAAAGTGAGATATTGCTTTATGCATGTATTGCGCCACTGTCGCACAACATGGGATGCTAACAACTCCCCTAGCATTTGAACAATCCAAAAATAGGAAACTCTTGGAGTTTGGCTATGAGTTTCCCAACATATGTAGCAAAAATGCTATATTTGGGTATGCATTAGTATTCTCATGGGCCTGCGTTCAAAGCAAAAGTCGGAATACTCCTCTGACCGTTAAGAGAAATCATTATACCAAAAAGGGAAACCTTGGTAATGGTCACGAGTGTCCTTCCTAGCCTGCACAGTCTCGATTGAACATATACAACTCTTTTGGCATGGTCTCGTTACTAAGAAATGTATTTTCTATGAGCTCAACAATCAAAGTTTGCACTTGAGAGATTTTAATAGATGACATGAGTGGGCAGCATTGGAAAACTCTATTTCAATTTATGATTGACAACTAACCGTGTTCAGCTTTGCCTTATACAAATAAAAATATAAAAATACAATAAAGTGCGTATTGAAGGACCGCAAGTTTACTTGCAAGCTAGATTTAACTTTGACACGGGGCATAGAAGTTTTTGACTAATCTCTAGTGGTTTGGAATAGTATAACTGAGCTTATATTGCCTTGTATGATTATGTGCTCTCTTACTTTGAGCTGCAGGAAAAACAAAGATACGATGCATTGATTTCCAATGATAAGCAAGATCACATCCATTAGGTTATCGATCCCTTTTGCTCGAGGACAAGCAAGATCTAGCTTGAGGAAGTTGATGGCTATGATATACAACACTTTTTAGCAATATAAATTGTGTCATTTTCCTATCATATCATGCTCCATCTAACTATTGCTATGCTTAATATGTATGATTACTTGATTTTGTTAAATTCAATATGAGCCTTGCACATTTATTAGTTTAGGTAGAATTTTATCCCTCTTCCTTGTCTTTGACATGTGTGTAGGTGTTGATGATGATTATGGACAAAACAAAGGCAAAAGGAACAAAAAGAGCATAGTATGAGAGGAGTTACAGGGACCAGACTTAGCCATTTGAGAGGTGGGAAAAGCGATTTTTTCCAACTTCTCAAAAAAATATCCAAGACCACAAGGTTGTATCCCTCGACGATACGAACTCAATGAGCCTAAGAACACCCAAAACGGAGTTCGTATGAAGAAATGGTGGCTAAAATACTAAAGCATGCAGAGAATTTAACGAGCAATTATACGACCGGAGCTATATTTTTGGTCATATAGATCCGCTCGTATAGTTGCCAAAAAGGTCAGGAATGATGGGATTTCACCCTAAAAAGCTCCAGAACCTTCCCTAAGTCATATGACGGTATTGGGGGAACCCTAGGGCACCCCAAGGCCTATATAAAGGAGGAAGGACCCAAGGAAGCCACAACATATACACAAGACACCATATACAAGATCTAGATCCCATCTACCGCTTCCATAGCGCCGCCCTGCCGCCGTGCCACCTCTATAGCCTCCACAGCTCCACTAAGATCTCCATCAACACCATCAAGTCATCCAAGCACGAAGAGGAGGAGAAGGAGGATGCCACCATCACCACGCCGATGCCACCATCACCGCGCCATCATCACCATCTCCATCACTGATACTCCTTCATCCTTCCCCATCATGATCTTCGCGATGGGTTGTAACATGGCTTGAACCCTCTTTTATTAATGTTATGATGATTTGAGTAATTGAAGTGTGGTGTGTTCTTATTAATTAATATGTTTGTGCTTTCTCTTTACATTGTTCTATTCATGATATTATTCTAGTGATTGGAGACGTCCAATCTATTGTTGAGGAGTTTACTAGGGATTCACGGAGTGTCAATCATTAGTCTCTACTCGTTCCATGGGCCTAACAATTCTGTTGGTAGAACTAATAGGCTATTTGCTATAAGTGATTTGCAGAGGCAATAGCAGCTTAGGATGCACCGCCCATTAAGATTTAATTTCCTCAAGATCACTCATGATATAGATAGGTACAGTGTTGCGAATTGCTTGACCCCAAAAGTGACATATGGGATATCTTGTGACTAGCACACTTTCTTAGGAGTACGGTTGTCCATAGAACTTAATGCCTTTGCTCTGGTTTACCTTGTTGGTCTTGTTACCTTAATACACTATTCTCTTATGGATGACCCATGTACAGAGAGGGTGTGGACAATTGAGTTGTCTAGTTGCCACTTACCAATGGTGGGAGACAACTATATATGAGGGACCGCCACAATTATAGTTAACAACTATTCCATAAGCACTTATCATGCACACCGGTATACATAACATTACTTGAGGAATCATAGCATTAATATTTCATCTCATTGCATTCACCTATTTTTAGTTTTACTTTTGTTCTAGTTTTCTTCCAGTTCTAGTAGTAGTTATTACAAAACATCTTAAATTCATTTATCCTAGCATCTTATAGAATAGGCTATTTCCAAACCATGGTTTGGGTGCGTACATGGTCGCATTGACAACACGGCTGCAAGGGTCGTGTTCGCTGAGTTCCCATCGGGACAAACTCTTAAATATTTGCGGCTGCAAGTACTGCAATAACCCTGTTTTGGTGCAGGAACTCAGTCCATCAGCTGGTTTGGAAGTATAAAAGCAGGTGAAAACACCAAAAAGATAGCATTAAAAATGACTAGATATATGATTCAAACTAGATGGATGACAAGTCCAAAATTGATGCATATTTAAGTATAAAAATTATTCATATTTTCACTCATCACATGCTACATCTTTCTACAACAATGCCTATTATGTATTGATTCCTAGTTCTCATTCATTTCCACATGGACTTTGCACATTAAGTAGTTTTATTAGGATTTTATTACATTTTTCTTGTCTTTGATTTATGTGTAGGTGCTATGGAGAATCATGGATAAAAGGAGCAAAGAGAATTCAATATGGAGAAGTTGCAGGCACCAGACTTAGCCATTTGAGGGGAGGAAAAGTGGATTTTTCCATCAACTCCAAATTATGATCCAAGTCCATGGTGTTTTATCCCTCATCCATACGAATCCAATGAGCCTAAGAACACCTCAATCAGAGTCTGTATGAAGAAATGGCGGCCAAAATACTGTAGAGTACCGAAGGCATAACGACCACTAGCACGGGTGGAGCCCACCCGTACCGTACGGCAGTACCGCCCTCTGACGGCTTTGTTTCGTCAAACGGAACAACATTTGTGAAGGCCCAATGGGCATATTCAGCCCCTAGCTTTGTCGGTTCGCAAAACCGACCTCCAGATGCCTATTTAAAGAGGAGAAAACCCTAGAACAAGGGGGAGAATCCATCCACGCCTAAGGGGCGGAGCCCTGCCGCTCCGCCGCCTCCATAGCCACCGCACACAAGATACACATCTCCACACCATCAATCAAGAGGAGGATAAGAAGGCGGCCCCCATCTTCACCGCGTGCATCGTTCATCATCATTATCTCCAACAACGTCTCCATCTCTCTCTCTCTTGTCTTAGATCTTGTAATTGTAAGATTGAACATGGTTGTGACTTCATTAATATATTCCTCTATGTTTTGTTGTTCATCCATGTGTGAGTGACTGATTAGATTCTAGGATGAGGTTTGATCTAGTGCGCTAATTTAGAATGTGTTTGTGATCCAAGTATTCAATTACATGAGTTATGAGATGAGTTTACGGGATCCCTTGGTCCGGAAGTGTACATTTGCCTCGCAAGTGACACGTGAGAATCATGCATAGTACACCCAGTGTGACAGCCCGGTAATCGAGTGAGGAACATTTATTTGTTGAAGGAATCTCTTGTAGATAATGGATCACACACATATTCGCCCATCTAGTACTAGTGAGACCGAAGCCTAGAAACCCTCTCTCATTCCATTCAATCCTACAGCTACAACCCCCTTTAGTTTAGGTCTTGTTCTAGTTTACTTTCAGTACTTTATTTACCTTGTTACTAGTTACTTTAAATCTCTCTTGTTTACTATTACTCTAGCAACTTATAGTGTAGACTATTTCCAAACATCGTTTTGGGTGCGAACGTGGCTGCATTGACAATGGAGTTGCGGGGTTGTTGTTTTCCATCCTGCAAAGCTCCTTTGGGATCGATATTTCTAATAAATAGTTACCGCTACGAGTACTGCAATAACCCTCTAGTTGGATGCAGGAAATCAGTCATCAATGGACATTTTCTGAATTAAGCATTCGCAGATAGAAACACAATAAAACATGAATGCAAATGTCATGGCAAGGTTTTAGGTAGAATGAGTTATTAACTTATTAGGCATGCAGGTTATATAACTTATTAACATGACAAGAAACTGGCCTAAGTAGCACAAGGAAACCTCACACTTCAGCCTTTCTTGGCACAGGTTGTTAGTGTTGGATCCTCTATGAGCTATTTGCATGACCCATGCGAGTGATCGGAAAGAATAACATCTATGAGTTAGTGTTACAGGATTATACCGATAGTGTGAGAATGTAAGAAAGGGGATAAAAGTGAGAAGGTAATGATATGGATAGGACCTACCAGATGTGGGTGAAAACAAAATGGCAATAGCATATAGGATATTGAGCAACATTCTAATGTTTTCGTAGCTTACGCGTACCAAAAATAGCAAACATGCAAGAGAAATTACCGTTGCACGACAAGGACGGGTGGGACGGGCAAGAGGGAGGAGGGGGTGCCGGCTGAGCATTTCGGGGTGAGCGACGAGTGATTTGGTGAAGCGTCCCCCGTAGGGTAGACGACGATGCTGGTGAAGCAGATACGATGTAGCGAGGGAGTCGGTGATATAGTTCCGGTGTCCACGACATGGGAGTCGGTGGACGAGGGCGGGGAGAGGTGGATCCGGTTCCTGGGGCAGTGAAGAAGCTCCAGTGTGGAAGAGAGTGCCGGTAGTGAAGGAGCTCCGGTGTGTAAGAGAGGGCTGGCGGTGAAGTAGCTAGATAAAGGTCTAGGTCGGAGGGGTGTGGGCGAGGAAGAGGTAATGGGGGGATATAGGTGGGATGACGCACATTTACCACCTATACCCTTCTATTATTGCAGTACTCCTACGGTCCTTGTTTCTAGACTAGGGATAGAAGAGGAATTTTGCATTTGCAAAAAGCGGGGTAGGATTTTTGAATAGATGTGCCGGATATTTGAATAGATGCACATGATGTTTCGGCACTCTACCAAAAGTTTGCGGTTCAAGCTTCCAACATACGCTACTCTAACGCAGCCTCTCTCACGTGTTGGCCCCGTCTAGACCAACACACCAACAACAATATGCTTTCCAACATTTAAATGAATTTCCACACATTTGCCAAAATTGATAAACATTATATTTTGAAGGCTTTCATACAAGATGGCCAAGGTCATGGCCATATCTCTGCTATAGTTTATGATAGCGTGTCCATATCTAGTAGATCGCTGCATCTTGGTATTTCAAATGAAGATTCTAGATTTGATGGATATAATGCCCTACTTTCATGAATTTCCAAGCTTCCTAGCTAAATCTATGCAATAAAATGACTTTTTGACAATCTGAAGTAAGTATGTCTAATTTTTAACTACAAAGTGTGTGATATAGCTTGCTCTTGACTTTTTTTATAATAATTCAAAGGTACCAAGTAGTCAAATATTGGGTAACCATCAAGAGTTTCGCAAGATTCAACTTTTTATATGAATGGTAATGACACCAAATTTCAGCCATTTTTTAAAAAAATACAAAGAAACAAAATATAAAATGAAATACAACCATTCTTTTCTCTCTTGGTTTCTTGCTATGTGCACTAGCTAGTTTCCATGGAAAATATAGTCTTAAAATTTGATAACTTTTAAAAAAACGTGGTAGACAATATATGAAGTACCATGTATGAATATGCATGGCTTTCAAACCAGATGACCAAGGTCATGGCTATATCTTTTCTATAGTTTATATAACATGTCCATATTTGGTAGTTGGTGCGTATAGGCATTTAAAATATTATTTACAAAAGAAGCTTACAAATTCAAAGTTATTTCAATTTCTAAGGCACAACAATGGCTTTTGAAATGAAGCAACTACAAAAAATGGCTCAAAATATATGCAACTACCCTAGTTTTCACACAAAGTATATATAACCTAGGGTTTAGGGTTCGAGGTTTATTTTGGGTTGAGGGTTTAGGGGTTCAGGGTTTAGGATTTTAGGGTTTAGGCTTTAGGGGTTTAGGGTTTAGGGTTCATGATTTAAGGTTTGGGGTTCAAGATTTAGGGTTTAGGGTTGTTCAGGGTTTTAGGGTTTACGAATGTTTAGGTTTTAGGGTTTAGGGAATGTGCAATAATAATGTTCAAGCTTTATATATATGCTTATATTCGTTGAACATAATGGCGTTATCGCAATTTAATGAAATTATCTCAAATTTTGATCTATAAGTGCATTTGTTGGGTTCACAGCATAGTCCTACGATCTGAACAACTAAGCACCAAGATCTATCTACCTAGATACAATTAATGGGAGGATATACATCCATAGTGATCTTACCCTCGAAGACCGAAAAACTTTGTTAAAGAAATCTTATTTCATGGATGATGTAGTCATTAGCTTGCCGATCTCAAGATTGTGATGAAGTCTAGCAAGTCCAGCAGGTCCAGCACCAACAAGTCCAGCACCGCAAAGCAGCGATGAATCCGTGATCACACACACGTCCGGTACCCCGACAACCTCCGTGTCCTTGCTCCAGCAATGCAGCAGAAGAAACAACTCCTTTCAGACAAAGCAACCGAGAACATGTATCTCGCTAATCTGAGACCATGGGGAAATAAACTAGAGGAGGAGAGAGATCCTTCACGAGGAGGTGTGAGAGTGGAGGAGGAGGGGAGCTCCTTTTATAGGAGGAGGGGCAACCCCCAAGGCTCCATGCGCATGGGCATGGGCATGGTGGTGCATGGTACGTGCTTAGTTAGGGTTTATGGGTTAAGGGTTTAGGCTTTAGGTTTTAGGTTTTAGGGGTTGTTTAGGGTTAAAGATTTAGGGAATTTCGATAATGCTCAAGATTTATGCTTATATTCATCGAATAGCTAGAATGGCGTTGCCCAATTTAACAAAAGTATCTCAAAGTTTGATCTATAAGTGCATGCTACATGCTTGGTCAGGGTTTAGGGTTTGGGTTTTAGTGGTTTAGGGTTTCGGGAATTTTTAATAATGTTCAAGCTTTATGCTTATATTCGTGGAATATAATGGTGTTACCCAATTTAACGAAAGTATCTAAAATTTTGATCTATAAGTGCACGATACCTACTTGGTCAGGGTTTAGGGGTTTAGAGTTTAGGAGTTTTGGAATTTTCAATAATATGTTCAAACTTTATGGTTATATTCGTGGAATAGAATGGTGTTACCGTGATTTAATGCAAGTATCTCAAAATTTGATCTACAAGTCAAGATTACCTGCTTGGTCATATTTTTTTTGTTAAATTCACTTGAAGGTACCCAAGTACTTAAACAAGGGAGAAATACCAAGACTTCCGCGAGATTTAGGCGCTATTTGGTTGGGCTCTAATTCTAGCTTTTGATTTTTGGCTTATAAGCCACGAAGGTGTTTTTTGCTTTATTTTTTTAGCATTTATTCTGACATGGTTGAATGATGGTATAAGACAAAAGCCAATATCAAAAGTAGCTTGTAAAATAAAGCTAAAAGCGATAGATAAGCTTAACCAAACAACCCCTCAACTTTTTGGTATGAATGCTACAACCAAATTTGGGACCTTTTGAAAGAAAAATACGAATAATATATATATAAATTGAAGCAATGTCTTTCTTTTGTAGAGTACCTTGTTATGTGCACTTCCTAATTTCCATGAAAAAGTATGCTAAAACTTGACAACTTTCGAAGAAGGTTGTTTCACAATATGGCATATCATGTATGAACATTCATGGCTTTCAAACGAGATGACCAAGGTCATGCAATATGTTTGGGATAGTTTATGATAACGTGTCCATGTTTGGTATATCGGTGCATAACTGCATATTGGCATTTCAAACAATGTTTATAAAGGGTGCATCCAAATTCGAAGTTATTTTAAATTGTCCAAGTGACAGCAATGGCTTCCGTTGTGAAGCAACTACAAAGACTATATGTGGTTCAAAATATCACCGCACCAATTTTGTCACAAAGTATTAAATTGACAGATAATGCCCAAGTTTCATGAATTTTCAATCTTCTGACCTAGGTTCGCCAATTTTAATGATTTTATCTCAGTTTAGTGAAAAATGTTCGAATTTTGAACAACAAGCGATGGGAATCTCTACTTATCGTAATTCTGGGTCACTGACACATGGCTCACTTGCATGGTGGGTATAAAAAGTCAGTGTAGGTCAGAGTGGGCGGGCATGTAAATATTGAAGAAGGGCAGGGAAACGTCGATGGCGTGATGCACGTGGGAGAATGCAAATTCACCACCTATATCCCTCTGTTATTACACTGCTCCTCGGGTTCTTGTTTTCATAGTAGGGGTAGAAGAGAAATTTTGCATTCTAAAAAAGGTGAGGTATGTTTGAATGGATGCGCAAGATATTTGAATGGATGGGTGTCGTACTAAAATTTTGAGGTCGAAGCTTCTTGCATACGCTACTCTGATGTCGGGCCGCTCAGATGTGTTGTCACCGTCTAGACCCACACGCCAGCGAGAGTTACTTTCCAGCATTTAAATGAGTTTGTAGGCATTTGCTGAAATTTTTGAACAATTCAAGGCTTTCAATAAGGTCACCATCTTCCAAAAAAATGAGCAAGGTCATGGCCATAGTTTATGATTACGTGTCTGCATTTGGTAGTTTTGTGCATCTTGGCAAATCAACCAATATGTATGCTTCCAAATTTGAAGTTTGTTTTCAAATTTCCAAGTGACAACAATGTGTTTTGTTGTGGAGCAACTACAAAGATGATGGCTCAAAATACCACCGCCCCCATTTTCCACACAATGTATAATGCCCTTTCAAGCTTCCAGGCTAAATTTGTGTGCAACAAAATAATTTTTGGGGCTGGATGTTTGAATGGATGGGTGGGATGTTTGAATGGATGGGAGCGATATTTCGGCACTCTGCCAAAATTTTGAAGTTGAAGCTTCTAAGGTACGCTACTCCCCCTTGGGGATGTTGTCTCCATCACTTAGACCCACACGCCTATATGCTTTCCAGTATTTAATGAGTTTATATACATATGCCAAAATTAATGAACATTAATTCAAGGATTTCAAAAAAGATTACCAAGGTCACGGCCATAGTTTCTGATACCGTGTCCATGTTTTGTACTCCGTACATTGATGCATCTTCACCAATAAACCTTTGCTTACAAACGTGTCCATATTTGGTAGATCGGTGCATCTTGGCATTTCAAGTAATGTTTACAAAAGGAGATTCCAGATTTGATGGATAATGCCCTACTTTCATGAATTTCCAAGCTTCCTAGCTAAATCCGTTCAAGAAAATGACTTCTTGACAATTTAAAGTAAGTATGTCTAATTTCAAACTATAAAGTGTGTGTGATATAGCTTGCTGTTGAATTTTTAAAAATAATTTAAAGGTACCGAATTAGTCAAATATTGGAGAACCACCGAGAGTTTTGCAAGATTCAACTTTTTGTTATGAATGATAATGACACCAAATTTGGGCCATTTCAAAAATAAAGAAACAAAATATAAAAGGAAATACAACCATTCTTTTCTCTCTTGGTGTCTATCTAGTTTCCATGAAAAATATAATCTTAAAATTTGATAACTCTTGAAAAAACTTGTTTCACAATATGGCGTACCATGTATGAACATTCATGGCATTCAAAAACTAGATGACCAATGTCAAGGCCATATGTGTTACCATAGTTTATGATAATGTAACCATGTTTCGCAGATTTTTGCATATTGGCATTTAAACATTGTTTATAGAAAGAGCTTCCATATTTGAAGTTATTTTAAATTTTCCTATCGATAAGAGTGGCTTTGATTTTTTCATATAATATATGGCCTATCATGTATGAATATGCATGGCTTTCAAACTAGATGACAAAGGTCATGGCCATATCTTGGCTATAGTTTAAAATAACTTGTCCATAGTTGGTAGATTGGTGTGTATTGGTATTTAAAATATTATTTACAAAGGAAGCTTCCAAATTTGAAGTTATTTTCAATTTTCCAAGCGACGACAGTGGCTTTTGTCGTGAAGCAACTACAAATAAGTATGGCTCAAAATCCCACTACCCCAGTTATCACACAAGATATATATAGCCTAGGGTTTAGGGTTTGAGGTTTTTGGGTTGAGGGTTTATGGTTTAGGATTTTAGGGTTTAGGGTTTTAAGGTTTAGTATTTAGGGTTCATAATTTAGGGTTTACGGTTTTCTAGCTTTTAGGGTTTAGGGAATTTTCAATAATAATGTTCAATATTTATATATATTCATGGAATAGAATGGTGTTATCACAATTTAATAAAAGTATCTCGAATTTTGATCTATAAGTGCATGATACGTGCTTGGTAAGGGGTTGAGGGTTTAGGTTTTTAGGGTTTATGGTTTTTAGGGTTTAGGTTTTAGGGGGTTAGGGTTTAGGTTTTAGGGAATTTTCATAATGTTCAAGCTGCTTTATGCCTATATTCGTGGAATAGAATGGCGTTAGCGCAATTTGATGAAAGTATATCTGAATTTTTTATCTACAAGTGCATGATAACTCCTTTGTTAAGGTCATTTAGGGGTTGAGGGTTTAGGGAATTTTCAATAATGTTCAAGCTTTATGCTTATATTCGTGGAATAGAATAGCGTTACCCCAATTTAATGAAAGTATCTCAAATTTTGATCTATAAGTGCATGGTACCTCCTTGGTTAGGGTTTATGGGTTGAGGGTTTAGGGTTTTATGGTTTTACGGTTTAGGTTTTATGGGCTGTTTAGGGTTTAGCTGCTTTTTGCCTATATCCCTCTATTATTGTAGTGCTCCTCAGGTTCTTATTTCCGGAGAAGGGATAGAAGAGGTATTTTGGATTCTAAAAAAGGTGAAGTGTGTATGAATGTATGTGTGGGATATTTGAACGGATGCATGCGATGTTTGGGCGCCTTATGAAAATTTTGAGGTCGAAGCTTCTAACATACGCTGCTTTAACGTGGGGCAGCTCAGATAACCTGTTACCATCTAGACCCGCACACCAACGAGAGTTGCTTTCTAGCATTTAAATTAGTTTATAGGCATTTACTGAAATTGTTAAAAAATTCAAGGCTTTCAAAAAGATGACCATCGTCCAAAAAAGGTGACACGGGTCATGGCCATAGTTTGTGATGAGGTGTCCACATTTGGTATATCGGTACATCTTAGCCAATCAACCAATATGTCTGGTTCCAAATTTGAAGTTTATTTTCAAATTTCCAAATTTGGCCCCTTTTTGAAAAAAGGGACGAAATTAAATATAAGTTGAAAACGATTCGTTCGCAAAGTGCAATGCTATGTGCATTAGCTTCCATGGTAAAACATAAACTTGTATTTTGACAACTTTTGGATCAACTTTGATCTATGGTGACTGGCAGGTGGGCCACATATATGGTGGTGCCCAAAGCAGGGTAGGTCAAAATTTCTAAAGTTATCTCACCCCACCCCTTCGTGCTATATAATAACTTCCACCCTCCGTTGCCTAGACCCTCAGCCCCTTGCCACAAAACTGACATGCTCACCGCCGCTCCTCATCACCACCATGCATGAAGAAACTTTCCCTACTTGTCGGTCTTCTTGAGATGCACCGGTGGGCACGTCGATCCCATGGTAGTCCTTCTATCTCTAGCTCCATATGGTTGGCATTTTATTATCCTTTCACCCGATTTGCCTCCTCAAATACGTAGTTTAATTTTTCCTCAATCTGCATGGTCATAGTTGATTCTGTGCTCACTCTGGGTTTTAAGTACCTTCGCCGATTTTTGCTGTCAATATGTTTGCTGAAATGCATAGGCATATATAGTTTTTGTACTCCATCTATATGTTTCCTGCCTTTCTTTTAATAAGAACCAATCTTGTATGTCATAATTAAACAGATCGACATATTTTGGATAGAGGTTGCTCCATTAGACATCACTAGACATATACTTGACATTCTACGATTTATGGAGTTTGTTAGAGCTCATTGTGACAACTCAAAAGTACATTACCCCTGCCGGTTGTGTTTGAATCATAGGGTGCTACCTCAAAGTATAGTGGAAGACCATATTGTTATATTTGGGTTGCTAAGCACATATGTTAGATGGGTAGTTCATGGTGAACCATATGATCCTCCATATGAACCAGGGAATCACATCTTTATCATCAAGATCAAGTAGGGAAAGTTGATGTTGATCATCTAGATCAACTGATAGAGGATGCTCCTGAGCATCTAGATCAACTTGGATAAGGGGGAGGAGAGAAAAAGCGCAAGCTGCATGAAACGGGTTTCATTTCTGGTACTTTCGCTATGCCAGATGACAAGGTATATATGTAATAATTTCCAAAGAAACGTGTGTATGTTGGACTATTTTTCGGGTCCCAGATGTCAGCCTACAAAAAATGCTCATAAAGGCCGAATTAAAAAGATTCTAGGATAACTCAGGATGGATGCCCTATTCGTCATATTTTATATTCCATGGGCTCACTCCTAATTTGAATGGGCTATGGTCGGTGGCCACAAGACCATGAAAAGTCCAAATTAGAAGGTTTTGGGATATGCTTGGGCTGATAGGCTAATTTCATGGGCTATGCTTGTGCCTGTTAGGTCCGACATGTTAGCTTCTCTGTAAGTGCAACATGTGTATGATGGACTTTTTTGGCCATGTCCGCTATTTTGACCATCACAACCGTGTATGGTATTACTGTTGGGGCCCTTATGCTAGAATCTATGGTATGTTCTAGCTTGTGGGTCCTAGATGCAGCCTTGAATGTTCTGTCTAGTGGGTCCCTGATGTTAGCCTCTCTGTACAAGTATTTAAACTTTTTTCAAACCCACCCTCAAAAAAAACTTGAGGGATTCTGCATGCTGGTGGGTCCGTGATGTCAGCCTCTCCATACTGCGATATTGCTAGAAGAAAAAATGTAAACCCAAGATATATATATATATACAGACACACAGGCGATTTGAACAAAAGACCTTAAAATCAAATAAACATAAACTGAGTGCATTGCCACTACAACAAAGATATTTATAGAAAAAATATCATTAAGCTTTTATTAGTACTACAACTTATGTATTAGACTTCTTAAAAATATTTTGTGTGTCTATGTTTATCTCTTTCAAAATATAAAAGGACATCGCTCCTAGCATATCCATTCATAAAATGCCACATAATAGAGTATTTTCTTAAAAAACATGGGTAGGCATAGTTTTTGTATTTTGAGAGGTGGGGGCAATGCCCAAAAGGCCGAATTAAAAAGATTTTGGCTATTCTACATAAGCTTCTCTACGTGGGTTATACTCCATAGGCTATGCTCCATGGGCTTCTTTCACAAATTTCACTGGTATGTGCTCAGCAGTCGCCCGACCCCTAAAAGGCCAAATTAATATATTCTAGGCTATGCTCCATGGGATCCTTTCTCAAATTTCACTGGGTTGTGGTCAACACTCCCTGGCCCCAAAAAGACTGAATTAAAATGTTCTGGGATGAAGAGGGGCCGAATGAGCTAGATTTCTTCTGCTGGTTAATAAAAATTGCATTGTGATATGCTCGGCCGGATTCGAAACAAATACCTCAGAGAGGGAGGGGGAAAAGAAATAATTCTTTTTGGAAGATATTCATGTCAAAATTCAGTAGTATAGAATAAGATAGAAAAATTATCAACAGATTCGAAGTTCATATTCATCATCATTTGACCAATTCAGTAGCATTTCAAAAGTGACCAATTCAGCAATACAGACACTGGATTAAAATAGCAATACAAAGAGAACCAATTCTTGTTTCATCTCTAAAAATCTTGTCACGTGATCAGTTTTCCCTTTTCACCAAACACACTCGACCATTGGAGCAACCAAAACTGATGATCAAGTCTCCTTTGAGTACCTTCTTCTCACATCAATGCCTTTGTGACCCTCGTATGCAACCTATCATGGTGGTGGCACGATAGATGCCATGTATAGGCTAAAGATGGGGCCAAAGTGCGCTAGAGGTATCAAGGGAGGGATGGTGTGGTGATTCCACACATGGAAGCCTTTATTCTCTTAATCAATGGTGGATTACAAGTGCTCCTCGAGCTGTTCGTGGGGAGGAGGAAGAAGACCCTCTCTACTGCCCACACCTCCCTCTAGGGTTTTCCCTTAGTAAAAAATGGCTGACCCTCTCTACGGAGATCCTGACCCTCCTTATATAGGGGAGGCCAAGTTACAAGATAGGGCATACGTGGAAGGCATATTCTCCGAATATGCCTCTCCAAAAATAGCAAAGTGGTGCTCCTCTTTTCTCCTTCGTAAGACACTCAGGACCCATGGCATGAGCCTCTCTGAGCCCCTCTGCAGCGCGGTGTCACCCGACATAGGCAATGTCACCTGACATAGGCAATGTCACCTTTGTCGGCCCGTACCCGTTGGTCCTTCCCTCTATCCTCTGCGCTCATGCTACAGTGGAGACAGAAAACCTTTGACCAAGGAGATTCCTTCCTTCTCTTGTAAGCCAAGTCGCAACCTGGCTCGGGCCTGGTTAACTCGGCTATGTGGGTACCTGCATACAAGTTACAAAGAGACTGCCTACATATATTTTATGTCAGCCGAGGTAATGTTGGATGAACTCCGTCCGGGCCGGGTTTGCCATTAGTCGGCCTGTCTTGAGGTAACTCGGCCAGCTTACGCTTTGACCTGGCTGTACCTCGGCTATTATGGCCTTTATACCCCTGCTTGACCCTACCCGGGGTTATCCCCCAACATTAGTCCTCGAAGCTGGTGCGGTCTTAGCAACTTCAGCTGATAAGGCCGCAATAGGTTCAACCTACTAGATCCTTTTTCTTTCTTGCCGAGTTACTCTTATGTCGGCACACTTACTTTTGTGACTTGGTGTTCCTTTTGATATATGTTGGCTCATTCCGAGGTATTCCTCGCTGGCTGGGTTATCTTCTCAGATCCGGGTTACCCACTTAGATCCCTTCCTTCTTGCGTATGCTTCCCCACGTCCTACATGGAGGGTAATCATTATTTTGACTCAATTTAAGGGCCTGTGCCAGTTACTCTGCATGTTGTCAGGGATAACTGCGCAAACGTCACATCCTGGCGCCCCTTGGCTAACCACAATGCCACTTATTGTCATGCGATCTGCCGCGCTATGTGTCCCTCTGTGTGGCTCGCTCTGGATTGGTTGATCTTAAAGATATAAGACCACACCATGCGGGCCTCTGTGCACGGCGATCCCACTACCCCCTAGGGGCATGGTTAAATAGGGGAGCGGGGCATCCCCTTAGCGATTTCCCCGCTCGCTCCCTCTCTCTGCCCCCTCTCCTTCTTCCTCTGCATAACAGCACTGTCGCCTCCGCTGCTTCTGCTGGAGCACTGCGCCACCGCTGCTGCGCCTCATCGTTGCCTGCTCCACGGTAGCCATACCGCTGCTCCGCCGCTCGTATCCGCCACGGGGCCGCGCCAATATAGACCCTTCTCCCCCGCTCTAGATTGCTTCTTCTTCTGCGAGGAGGAGGATCTAGAAATGTCTGAATCGGAGGAGGTCATCGTTGTTGAAGAACACGAAGAGGCGGCGAGGCCCATGAGCACGGCACATGGGCCGGTTTCTGGGTCTGCCAAGACGATCTTGATTGGCTGATTTGGACCCGGCGCATCCCGGCCGGGGTAAGCTGTCGCCTTCCTTGCCAAGAGATTTCTCCGTCTCCCAATCCGGGTGAGTTCATCGTCTTCCTCGCTCATTTCTAGTGCGGGTTCGGCTTACCCATTAGTGACTTCTTCCATGAGTTCATCACCACTTTTTTCTCCAATCCCACCATCTTCCAGCTAATGCCATCACTTCTCTTTCTGCTTTCGTGCCTAGAGTTGAGGGGTACCTCGGCCTCTGTCCTACAGTACACATCTGCTACAAATTCTTCGGTTTTAGGGCCAATGTTGTCCCAGATCCAGACCTTCACCCTGTCGACAAATCTTTGACTCAGTGCGGGGCGGCTTCCATCTCTCCTCGAATTTTTTTATCTTTCCCCGAGTCGCCGGCTTGGAGTCCTGCAAGGTATGAGCCAAGACGTTCTTCTACGTGAAGAACAATACTCCGGAGGACAATATTCGGCTTCCTCCTTTCTCTCTTGGTGTTCCTGACAGGTCCTTATGGGGCCAGATCCCGAGGAGATCCGGTACCTTGGTGAAATTGGTGGAGAAACGCATCAAAGAGTTGAATCTGCTAGCATGGTGCAGCGAGGATATAATGATCACTTTCATCCACAGACGAATCTCCCTACTGCAGCAGCGTACACACAAGCTTTGCCACATGAGCGGGCATCTGACCCCAACCGAACTTCCTCCTTCGAGCTTAACAACACTCAGATTTTCAGCCGGATTAAGGCTATCTTCAAGATAACCCTAGACATGACTGAAGATTGGGAGTGGGGGTTTGAGCATTGCAGCCGAGATAAGCTTCATCCCGCAGTATATTTCTCATTCGACCCCTTTTCCGAGTTACGTTTGATGTCGGACCGTATCATTTACTTGATCCTTTTGCAATATTCCTTTCAGACGTTTCTTCAGCAGATGATTGAGGATGGTGCAGAGCTACACCTTATGTGGGGGAAGGACCGATATACCTCAGATACGGAGGAGCCGGATTCCGAAGCCTTTTTTGCCTAATCCAGACTCTGGCCCAAAATGATCCTATGGTAAGGCTTTTGTTTGGCCGGATGATGATGAAGACCCTAATATTGAGATCTTGGAGGTATATGACCTTGTGCCTATCTCATATGCTTTTCCGGTTGATTTGACTCTAGCTAACCCGGCCGGTCAGGTCCACACCGATCCACCTCTTGTCGTGGGCGAGCTAGCGCCTGTCCCGGCAAAGAAACGAGTGGCTACTTTGGCTCCTTCTTCTGAGTAAACCCGGACTAGGAAAAGACAGAAGAAATCCGCCAATAAGGCCGCCAGCAAGCCTTCGACTAAGGCCACAGTCCGGAGATCCCCGAAGCCCAAGGAGCCACCTACTACATCCGATTAAGTTTTTGTTCCCTTCCTTGTTCTTCAAGTAGCTTCTCTCCCTTTACATGTATTTCTTGTTTCTCTGTTTCTGTTCTAACTTGTATTTGTTTTCTGTTTTACTCGGCAGGGCCCCTAGGGACATCTCCCAGAGCGGCTCTAGCATAGCCTCTCCTATCCGAGGTGATCCGCCATCCCCCCACCGTGATGACGCTCGCCCCCTGAGCCCCATCCAGGAGGGTTTTGCGGCTGCACCAAATCTTAGCCCACCTTAGCAAGAGGAGGGAAATGTCGGCACAAGGGGAGGTGGCGCCTCCATGGACGTGGCCATGCTAGATCAACCCAGCTCCTCTTCAGCTCAGCAACAAGATGATGGTGGCGCTAGCAACATCGGTGCTGAGAAAACTCCTGCTGAGGTGCCGGTGACCCCGACGCTAACAGAAGTTCAACCCGAACCAGCTCTAGCTCCAACTTCAACTTCTTCCACGCAAGAAACTCCTGCCTCGTCCAGGTCTACCAAGACTCGACGAGATGACCAAACTCGGCCTAGCCCGAAGGCCAAACCCGCCACGCCAACTTCTTCAGCTAAAGACATATTTCAGCAAAAGTCTCAGACCAAACCTCCTGCGGCTAGAGATACATCTGTTGCTGGTTAGCAACAATCCAAGCCCAGCAACAAGGCCAAGAAAGTTGCCAAGGCTGCCAAGGTCCATAAAGCTTCTGACGCTGCCAAGGTCACACCCAAGGGATCAATGGTAGGTCTGGGTAGCGCACCCTTGCATCCATGATGCAGCAAGGTAGTGCAGCTTCCGGCTCTGTCGCCGACAAACAACTCAGTCTACACACTAGTCTAGTCGTAGCTCAGTTAGCCGGAAAGCTATTCACGCCAAGGGCTTGGTCGTGGCCCGAACTCTTACTAGGGAGAGCTACGTCTCACTCTCCGAGTATGTGGATAATTGGAATAGTGTCGAATATGTCGATGTCAATTCCGACAATCTATCGAAGTTTGGTCCTACCGAGATTGGCACGCAGATGAACAAGGCCACCAAAGCTATTACCCTTGCCATCAATATGATGGAGGTAAATCCTTTCGCCATGCCTTTACATATGAGCAAGTAGTTGTAGCTATATCCTCTAGTCCCCGAGCCTATGGGGGAGTAACATGTTACTCGGTCGGATGCTCCCAAACCCTAAGTATTTTATTTGTGTTAAATTTCTTAGTAGTTTCAAGCTTTTAATCACTTAGAGCCGGGTTAAGCTCCACTTTGCTTGGATCTAGCTAGCTTCAAATGTCCACTCACTTAGAGCCGGGTTAAGTTCCGCTTGGCTCGGATCTTGTATAGTTTCAAATATTCACTCACCTAGAGCCGGGTTAAGTTCCACTTGGCTCGGATCCCGAGCCACTTCAAATATTCACTCACCTAGAACCGGGTTAAGTTCCACTTGGCCCGGGTCTTGAGTAGCTTCAAATATTCACTCACCTAGAGCCGGGTTAAGTTCCACTCGGCCTGGGTCTTGAGTAACTTCAAATATTCACTCACCTAGAGCTGGGTTCAGTTCCACTTGGCCCAGGTCTTGAGTTACTTCAAATATTCCTTATGATACATGAGCTAACATTTTCCTTTTTAGATCACCACCAACCGCCGAACTATTGAGTTTCAGTGGCTCTTGGACTCCCATAAAGATCTGTGCACGAAGCATAAGGCCGTGTTGCCCGAGGCGCAGAAGAAAGGTAAATTTCTCTCTTCCAATATTGCCCCATTTTTACTTCTTCATCTTTTGAATTGCCGAACTAACTCGTGATTCAGATTATGCATCCGAAGTGGAGGCTAAAAACAAGACACTGAAGAAACAAGTTGGCTAATATGAAAGGTAATTTGCTTTTAGGCTCCTCATCCCTTGTCCTTTTTCATTTGACTCGGCAGGTGATTATACCCTGGCTCTGTCGGGTAAAAAAATTGTTGCAGTGTCCCTTCAAGATAGTGTGCCTTTGCCTAATATGATGCTTCATTTTCTCGAACAAGCAGGAAAATATCAGGCTGAGTTGAAGAAGAAAAATGATGAAATAGCTGAACTTCGGAAAAAGGATGATGAGATTGCTCGGCTCAACGCCGAGATTGAAAACTTGAAAAATCTTTAGAAGGCTGAGATGGACAAGATTGATCAGAACTTCGCCGAAGAAAAGGAGCGGCTTGATATGTTGCTAACGTATCCATAATTTTTGATGTTCCATGATTGGTTTTATCTACTTTCTTATGTTTTGTTCCAACTTTGGAGTACTTTTTATACACTTTCTTGGACTAACCTATTAACAAGAGCCACATTGCTTGCTGCCTGTTTTCTGCTGTTTTTGGTTCTAGAAAAGTCAGAAAATAAATATTCTCGGAATTGGACGGGACAAAAGCCAAAGTCAGTTTTTCACTGAGGGACACAAGGAGCCAAAATACGAGACGGAGAGGGGCCAGGGGGCCGCAACACCACCTGGCCGCATGGCCCAGCCTGGCCCGTGCCAGGGGGTGGTCTAGCCACCTCCGGCACCCACTTAGCCTAACCTTTCGCCTATAATATGCCTCCGATACAGAAACCCGAAGTACCTGATCAAAATTCCATGAAAGAGTCTGTAGCCACCGTCGTCTCCATCCCTAGATCGAGAGGGATCTAAAGCTCTTCTCGGCACCCTGCCGAAGGGGATAATTCACACTGGAGGCCTTCTTCATCACCATGCAAGCCTCCGGTGTGATGTGTGAGTAGTTCATCCTTGGACTACGGGTCCATGTAGTAGTTAGATGGCTGGTTCTCCTCCTTTGTGCTATCATGTTTAGATCTTGTGAGCTCCCTTCATGATCAAGATCATCTATTTGTAATCTTACATGTTGTGTTTGCGGGGATCCGATGGATATTAAGATGCTATTTCAGATTGATTATTGATTCTATCATGTCTTTGTTATTTGTGATCTTGCATGCTTTCTGTTGTTAGTAGCTATCTTGGCCAAGTAGATGCTAGCAACTCCAAGAGTAAGTATTTATGCTCGATAGTGGGTTCATGCCTCTAGTAATCTGGGGAAGTGACAGAAATCTCTAAGGTACTAGATGTACTGTTGCTACTAGGGAGAAAACAACAATCCTTTGTTCATAGAACAATCGTATTGTTTACTTTACACGCAATGCGTAATGCAATTATCTGTTGCTTGCAACTTAATATTAGAGGGGGTTCGGATGATAACCTGAAGGTGGATTATTAGTCATAGATGCAGTTGGATTACGGTCTATGTATAATGTTGTATTGCCCAATTGAATCTCAAAGGAGTCAAGATGAGTAGTATATGTATGATTTCTTTCTCGATCTTTGTAAATTGCCCCGCTGTAATTTGTTCACCCAACATGTCATCTATCTTAAGGAGAGCCACCACTAGTGAACTATGGACCCCGGTCCTTTCTTTTACCATCAATCTACAATCAACTGTTTACTGCTTTCTGTTTACTTTCTGCAAACTATTACTTTCTTGGGCCATCAAAGCTATTTTCTAGCGCCGTTGCCGGGGAGTCAAGGACATCTTCACAAGGGGAGTCCCTCATAACCAATCTCTTTACTTTGTTTTTTTTGTTTTGCTTAGTTTACTTTTTCCTTGTTTGCTTGTTTCTTTATCAAAAACACAAAAAAAATTAGTTTTACAAGTTTGCTTTCTTTATCAAAAACACAAAAAAATGACTACTCTAGAAAATACTAAGTTGTGTGACTTCACTAGCACCAACAACAATGATTTCATGAGCACACCTATTGCTCCACCTGTTCCTAAAGCTACTTTCTTTGAAATAAAACCTGCTTTACTCAATCTTGTTATGAGAGAACAATTTTATGGTATTGGTAAATAACTTTGTTGAACTTTGTGAGATGCAAAAGCATAGGGATATAGATGGGGATATTATTAAGCTTAAATTGTTTCCTTTCTATTTGAGAGGAAAAGCTAAAGAATGGTTGAATTCCTTAACCAGGAATAGTATTGATTCTTGGACTAAATGCAAAGATGCTTTCATTGGAAAATACTATCCTCCTGCTAAGATTATATCTATGAGAGGTGAAATAATGAAATTTAAACAATCTGATAATGAACATGTTGCTCAAGCTTGGGAAAGAATGAAATCTTTGGTAAAGAATTGTCCCACTCATGGACTGACTGCTTGGATGATTATCCAAACCTTTTATGCAGGATTGAACTATTCTTCAAGAAATCTATTGGATTCTTCTGCTGGAGGTACCTTTATGACCATTACTTTGGGTGCTGCAACAAAGCTTCTGGATAATATGATGGTTAACTATTCTGAATGGCATATTGAAAGAGCTCCACAAGGTAAGAAGGTAAATTCTGTTGAAGAAACCTCCTCCTTGAGTGATAAAATTGATGTTATTATGTCTATGCTTGTTAATGGGAAAGCTCATATTGATCCAAATCATGTTCCCTTAGCCTCTTTGGTTACTCAAGAAGAGCAAGTTGATGTGAACTTTATAAGAAATAACAATGCTGGCAACAATGCTTATGGTAATAACAATTATAGGCCCTACCCTCCTAATAATACTTATTTATAATGGCAAACCCGGAATACCTAGTGAAGAAGAATTTTAGAAGTTGAAAGAGCCACTAAAAATTTCATGCAAATGCAATATGAACAAAATAAATTATTTACTAAAACTATGGAGGAACAATCTACCCTTTTGAAGAATATTAGTCATCAACTTGAGAGTTTGAATAGGGAAATTCCTAGTTTGCAATTGAAACTTCCTAATGCTGAAAGAAATATATCATCTTTGTGTGAAGCACAATCCTCTTTGATTAATAAAATGGTTGTTAAACCTGAAACTATTGATAATCCCTTTGCTGCTACTAATGCCATACAAGTAAGAATTGATGAAAATGTTAGACTATTAGTTGAATTGCATGCTAAGTGGGAAAGAGAAGATGAAATTGCTAGAAAAATTAGTGTTATCACTACCACTAGTGTTGAGGCAAGTAATAGCTCTACTACTTTAGATGATAATTATGATTTTGATCTCGATGGTTGCAATATCTCTAAAGTTATTAAGTTCCTACAAACGCTTGCTAAAAGTCCTAATGCTAGTGCTATGAATATGGCCTTTACAAAACACATTACTGATGCTCTCATAAAAATTAAAGAAGAAAAGATGAAACATAAAGCTTCTATTCCTATAAAACAGGAAGATGGTTGGGAACCCATCATTAATATGAAAGTGAATGATTTTGATTTCAAAGCTTTATGTGATCTTGATAGTAGTGTTTCAATTATGCCTAGAAGGATTTATGATATGCTTGATTTGCCACCATTGGAAGATTGTTATTTGAATGTCCCACTTGATGATAATGGTAAAAAGGAACTCATGGGGAGTATTAATGATGTTCTGATTATGGTTAACAATGCCTATGTCCCTGTTGATTTCTATGTTTTGGATGTTGAATACAATGCTTCTTGTCCTATTACTTTGGGAAGACCTTTTCTTAGAACTGTTGGTGCCATTATTGATATGAAAGAAGGCACCATTAAATATAAACTCCCACTCAAGAAAGGTATAGAACACTTCCCTAAGAAGAGAGAGAATATTTCTTTTGCCTCTCCTATGAAAACAAAATTTGTCTTAATGCTTCTTCATTTGAGAACATTTGATTCTTTTTCTTGCTTGTTATGCCTAACTTAAAGGCGTTAAAGAAAAGTACTTATTGGGAGATAACCCAAAAGTTTTAGATGAGTCTTGGAAGTTATTACTTCAGTAATAACCGCTCGTTATCCTTTTTATTTGCTTTTTGTGCCAAGAGTAACCTCTAATGAGAGAGAAGTAATGATTGGGAAAGTTGCTGTCCCGAAACAGATTTATGTGCTTCACCGTAAAAATTCGTGTAAAATCACTAGACGTCCTTTTGAGGCATGAATTTTTGTGCTTCTGCCCCAGGTTGTTATATAACTTTCATTAGTTCAAAACTTTTGATTTGAGCAACAGAAGGTCTTCAAAAAAATTCATATTTACCTGCTGGTCTGTTTTGACATATTTCTGCCATTATTTGTATCTGCTTCTTGTTGGTTCCTTTTTGAGTTCCTTTGGGGAATTGAGATTTTTGAGGGAAGTGCTACATTAGCTTGTGTTTTAATGGAAGTTTTATTGGTGTTGAAACTGAACCTAAAGACTTATTATCTTGAGTGCACTAATGTTGCTAATAAAGATTGTGTGAAGTTTTGTATGAAGGAAAAAATTTCAGGTGTATGGAAGGAATGAGTAATGAGATGAAGGATGGACTAAAGCTCAAGCTTGGGGATGCCACGCATTTCACCCCAGGAAATATCCAAGAAGTAAAAGCGTCAAAGCTTGGGGATGCCCAAGGCATCCCCTTCTTCATCAATAAAAATTCCAGGTTTCTTTCAAACACTTAATTTTTATTGTTTCATGCACAGTTGTGTTGTTCTTGGAGCGTCTTCTTTTTCGTTTTCGTTTTGGTTTTTCGTTTGCTTGGTTTTCTTATTTTGCTGAATAAATTGGTTGGACCTCCTCTTTCATACATTGGTTTTCAAATAGTTTGGTTTGGATTGGAAAAGAGTAGGAAAAGTTCATGCTTAAGTGGTAAAGAGAGCTTGTTTTTTACTGTGGCCTATGCTTTGTCATTCCATGCTTGATATTGTTTTGGCTTTATGCTTAGTATTCTTTGTTGTAGCATGACTTGTTATAAACAATTGAGATTGCTTAATGTGCCTTGGAAGAATCATGTGTTGTTTTAGCATATTAAAGCATAGTATTGTGGTATTCTCCTTTGATGTTTTATTTGGGTTGACTTGGCACATGCTCACACCATGTTATGACTATCCCAAGTCACCATAGCCTTTATGATCCTTTAGTTTTCAACTTGTAGTATCACTTTATGCTTTGATTAATGATGTTTTGTCGCTCTGCATGATTATGGCCATTATTGCTCTCTTAGTTGGTCGCTCCCAGTCTTTTGCTAGCCTCCATAACCAAGTATGAGTTCCACTCATGCATCCAATTCGTAAAACCAAGTTATTCCAAAGAGTCCACCGTACCTACCTATTAGCATATGCTATTCCAAGTATATTCATGTTTTTATCTACCTTCCGAATTAAACTTGTTATGAGAAAACTAGTGATTAAAGCTCTGACGAACTTGATGGCACACTTTACTTTTCTTGCCCTTAATAAACTTGAACCATTGTGTCGTCTATGTTGTATATGCTTGCACTTATATGTTGGGGATTAGCAGAACCATGTTGTCATGGGGAACTCTTTCAACATTGCACTTGTACTTTGTACCTAGTTGATATCATGCTCTTTTGTCTATGGATGTCGTCGGTGTGAAATGAAAGGGGAGCTTGTAAGTCCTTGGAGTTATGTATGTGTGTTAGAGAAACGCCTGGGCTGCTGGTCTAATCCATGCTGTCATGGTGGAAACCTGCAGCGCAACCATAATGAGCTGTCTATGAAGCATTTTTCTTATAAAAAAAGAGTCAGCTATTGAGAAAAAAAGAGAAAAAGAAAAAAAGAGATTTGAGAAAAGAGGAAAGAGAGAAAAAAGCACCATTTTCCCATGGTAAATAAGAAGATTGCTGAGATGCTCGTTGTCTACTTGCCTTGTCATTTTGATATGGGGATTCTTCCGTATCATCGGGCAAGGGGTACCCCGTTGGTGGTTCTCTATGATACACATGTACTTACTATGACAAGAACTTACCGATAACTAAACTTGAGTAGCATGAGGAGTGACCCTCGTATTCAAGCGACATGAGATTTCCAACTTATACTTCATCAAGCATATACACCATAGTTTGTTCACTTTAACCATAATCACTTCAAGATGCTTATGATAGGGGCAATGAGATCTAAAAGCTAACAAGTACCATAATTTTTGGAAGCTCTTTATGAAACGTGAATCCCTACTTCCTTCTATGAAGGCCTTTCTTTTACTTTTATGTTGAGTCTCCACCTTCTATCTTTATGCACCTACTTTGAGAGCATAGTGGCCATTCTTAGTTCTATGTGCATTGTCCTAAGACTTGTTGATTGATGCATAGGTTTGATATTGCTTGTTTTAAACTATTTGTATCTGGTCACTCTGATGAACTTTGAAGGTGTCCTATGCATTTATGTTTGCTACTCTATGAGGAACAAGCTGATTGCCACTATGCTATGTTTTCTTTATGTGAAACAAACAAACGTCTTGCAAAGCATTATTATTCATGAATCTTTTGTTTGTGCCTTTTCATGTTGCAACATATTTGCTATGTCTTATTGTTAGAACTTTGTCTTTCATGCTATGTTGAAGTACTATGATCCCAGCTATCAATGTTTACAAATACTTTTATCAAGTTTATGATGGTGCATGTCACCTCAAAAATTATTTTTTCTTTTTATCACTTACCTACTCGAGGACGAGCAGGAGTTAAGCTTGGGGATGTTGATACGTTGCTAACGTATCCATAATTTTTGATGTTCCATGCTTGGTTTTATCTACTTTCTTATGTTTTGTTCCAACTTTGGAGTACTTTCTATACACTTTCTTGGACTAACCTATTAACAAGAGCCACAGTGCCAACTGCCTGTTTTCTGCTGTTTTTGGTTCCAGGAAAGTCAGAAAATGAATATTCTCACAATTGGACGGGACAAAAGCCAAAGTCAGTTTTTCACCGAGGGACATAAGGAGCTAGGATACGAGACAGAGAGGGGCCAGGGGGCCGCCACAGCACCTGGCCGCGCGGCCTAGCCTGGCCCACGCCAGGGGGTGGTCTGGCCGCCTCCGGCACCCCCTCGGCCTCCCCTTTCGCCTATAATATGCCTCCGATACAGAAACCCTAAGTACCCGATCAAAATTCCACGAAAGAGTCTATAGCCGCTGTCATCTACATCCCTAGATCGGAATTATCTGAAGCTCTTCCCGGCACCCTGCCGGAGGGGAGAATTCACTCTGGAGGCCTTCTTCATCACCATGCAAGCCTCCGGTGTGATGTGTGAGTAGTTCGTCCTTGGACTACGGGTCCATATAGTAGCTAGATGGCTGGTTCTCCTCCTTTGTGCTATCATGTTTAGATCTTGTGAGCTCTGTTCATGATCAAGATCATCTATTTGTAATCTTACATGTTGTGTTTGCGGGGATCCGATGGATATTGTGATGCTATTTCAGATTGATTATTGATTCTATCATGTCTTTGTTATTTGTGATCTTGCATGATTTCCGTTGTTAGTAGCTATCTTGGCCAAGTAGATGCTAGCAACTCCAAGAGTAAGTATTTATGCTCGATAGTGGGTTTATGCCTCTAGTAATCTGGGAAAGTGACAGAAATCTCTAAGGTACTAGATGTGTTGTTGCTACTAGGGAGAAAACAACAATCCTTTGTTCATAGAACAATCGTATTGTTTACTTTACACGCAATGCGTAATGCAATTATTTGTTGCTTGCAACTTAATACTGGAGGGGGTTTGGATGATAACCTGAAGGTGGATTATTAGTCATAGATGCAGTTGGATGGCGGTCTATGTATAATGTTGTATTGCCCAATCGAATCTCAAAGGAGTCAAGATGAGTAGTATATGCATGATTGCTTTCTCGATGTTTGTCAATTGCCCTGCTATAATTTGTTCACCCAACATGTCATCTATATTAAGGAGAGCCACCACTAGTGAACTATGGACCCCGGTCCTTTCTTTTTACCATCAATCTACAATCAACTGTTTACTACTTTCTGTTTACTTTCTGCAAACTATTACTTTCTTCCACACAATACGTTTAATCCTTTGTTTTCAGCAAAACCGGTGAGATTGACAACCTCACTATAAGTTGGGGACAGAGTTCTGTGGTTGTGTTGTGCAGGTCTCCACGTTGCTGCTGGCACCGGTAGTGCGCCCTGCAAAAGTTCAGCTAGCAACACCTTTGGGGTGTTTCCTTGCTCCTACTGGTTCGACTAAACCTTGGTTTCATAACTGAGGGAAAACTTGCTGCTGTGCTCATCATACCTTCCTCTTGGGGTTCCCCAACGAGCTCGAGATATCTTGGGCCATCATGGCTGAAGACCAACCTTGAGAAGATCCAAGACATTCTAAAGGACGTCGACATCAAATTTGATTTGGTGAACACTGAGTATGAGAATCTCAAGAATATGAATGCTTCCTGGCACATGGAGTTGACTCAGATCAATAGCTACATCTCTTGTGAGTTTCTCTTCTTGCACCAACATTTATTTTTCCGGGTCATGCGTTCCTACTGACTTATCTCATCTGTCTTATTTTCAGGCAATTTTCCGAAGACCAGCGCCCTTGCTGCCACTACCGTTGACAAGTTTCGGCTAAAGAGAGGTACTCCGGTTGCTCCTGCTTCAGAGCCAATCCCATATGACATAGAGGAGACCTTCGTGAGCCTTGCAGCCTGGGTTGAGCCTATAAAGATCTTTGGATCGGATCTCATGACTGTTGTCGTCTGAGTCTTCAGTGCCCTTTGGCCCACTGAGCCCACTCCTGAAGGCCCCGCTCCACTGATTGCAAAGTTGATGGAATCCAAGACTGAATTCGATATGTGGAGGGAATCCACTGCATGTGCTGGTGCTGACACAACTTTAAGCTTTGTGCTATCCTGGTATGAAGGTCTTGACCTAAATATTCTTAGCCGCATGCGCACCAGATCCAAGTGACCACTGACCTGGCCTGCATCGCCCAACGCCAAGCTCGCACCCACGAACTTATCCAATATGCCTATTGTCATCAATGGAATGATGGGCCAAGCTTCCTTGAAGTCGTCGATGATGAAGACGTTGAAGGAGATGCTACCAAGGACGAGGAAGACTCGAATTTCACCGAAGAAGCCGAAGACGCTGAGGAAGCCGGAGCTAACCCGGATGACGAGGCAAACTAAAGTTCTCCCACCGAGGCCGACTTGCCTCCTCCCGCTGCAGATACTTTGAATGCTGCTGCTCCTTGAGCGAAAAACACTTTGAAATTTCTTAAATCCTTGTTATACCGGACGCAGATATATTATGCATAATGTGATATTTTGCTACCACTAAGTTTTTAACGTCAGATTAACTTGGGCGAAGTCCTCGAGTTTCATTTTCTTGTTCTCCCAATTTTATCACTCGGCTCGCGTCTACCTTGATTCGGCCTTTGACTTACGAGTCCGAGGTTCAAAAAATTGATTTAACAATACTTGAAACTTTAGGATTAGCTCAAAATAATTCAACATAATATGAATAAAGTAAGTACAAGGGTTAGTCCAAAAAACAGACATCGGCTTGATTACGTTGCTATCCTTAGTCATCTTTCATGTGCTTAGCAATTCCAAACCTGTTCTCTTGCTTGCCATAAAGCCAACTGTTGTTGGACAACAGCAAGTCGTAGAGTTAGCTTTTGGTGCCTACACATTACTAGTCTGGCTAAGTTGTAAGTAATTTAAGCCAGCTGATGTATAAAAGTAAATACAGAAAATGACAATTATTATTAAGGCAGTCTTGGAGTTTCTGCTTGGGGTGCCGACGTTTCATTGATAAGCTCATTACGGACATACATGCCAACATATGAGAGTTCGAGATACACACGCTTTTTGCTAAGTGTAAAATGGACGAAGTAGAGCTACATTCTATGGGCGCTTGGACTCCTCGCCGGACATGTCCGCCTTGTTCTTCTCCTGTGGCTGTGCATCAATGAGATAATAGGCATCATTGTGTAGTGCTTTGATTACAATGAATGGCCCTTCCCATGGGGGGATAGCTTATGCATGCCGTCGGTGCGCTGCACCAACCGAAGTACTAGATCTCCTTCCCGGAAGACTAGGGGATTCACTTTACGGCTATGGTAGCATCGGAGATTTTGCTGATATATGGCAGATCTAGATAAGGCCAGTTCTCTCACTTCTTCCAGCAGATCAACATCATTTTGCCAGGCTTCTTGCACTCTGCCTTCTGTGTATTGGGTGACCCTAGGAGAGTCATGCTCTATGTCGACTAGTAATACAGCTTCTGCCCCATATACCATAAAGAATGGCGTATAGCCTATTCATCGATTCAGAGTTGTCTTTAAGTTCCATAATACCACTAGTAGTTTTTCTATCCAGCACCGTGCTATTGCAATGGCTCAATGAGCTGGGGTTTTATCCCGAATAGTACTAGTCCGTTGGATCTTTCCACTTGTCCGTTCGATGCGGGGTGGGCTACTGATGCAACATCTAGCCGGATCTTTTTATCTTGGTAGAATCGGGCGAATGCTCCTTTAGTGAAATTGCTGCCATTATTAGTTATGATACTATGAGGATAGCCATATCTCCAAATAATATCTTTGAGGAAAGTCACGGCCGTAGATTGAAGACTGCAAGTGCACAAATCGATTGGAGCTAGTTTCGAAATAAAGATATCGATCCCATAGGGAGCAGTAGGCGAAAGACTAAAATGCTTTTAACTAAAACTAAACGAAGTACTTAAGTAATAACTTTGAGATGCAAGAAAATTATAATTGTTTTTGGGTTTTTCATTGAATGAAGCAATTAAAGTAAAGTAAAACTTAATGCAGAAAGTAAGAATCGTGTGTGTAAAAGAGCTTGGAACTATAATAGGGAAAATGCATTCTCAGGGAGTGGTGGATATGCCACTAGCAATTTAGACTAAGGAATCAAGATTATTATAATAAATATTCTCATGATATGTATGTATGTGGGAGGAGCTCCATATATGGACAAATAGGCAGCAACCACTTCTCACATCATCCTTCATAACCATAGCTGACAGATAAACAACATCAATCGTATTATCCCGCTATTAAGGGATTTCTCCTGTGGCATGTACATGGCTTTATGAGTTCTCCTTGTTTCCCCAAGTTAGTACGTAAAGAATGACAACAGCTTTATAGTCACAGTAAGTGCTATCATCCCTCCGTCTACCAACAAGTAATCCCCTTCATCGTGTCCCCATAAGAGGCAAATATTAAGGAGGTGCACAACTCCCAACATCAAGATGAAGACAATTAACACATACACATAATGATCCATAATATAATAATCTCTATCTTATCTCAATCATATGCTAGGATTTCTCCATGTCCCCAAGAACTATTGATCTACTCAGACATGGAGGCAATCAACATCATGGCAATGGTAATGGAAACAATTGTAAATGAATAATTCTTGTATAAATCCACAACGAGTACGGAAATTACGACAAGATCTAGATGGAGTGAAGATGGGATGGATGGAGATGATGGTGATGCAGCGGTTGATGAAGATGAAGATCGATGCCTTGGCCTCCCAGATCTGCGTAGGGCGAAGATGGATCCCTTGGGAAAGTTCCCCCTCCAGATGCCTTCTGGAGGTGAGGTTTCGGTGATTTCTAGGTGTTCTGTATGTCGTCTCGTTGAACCAGTTGCACAGGGTGAAACTATTTGAGGAGGCGGTGATGGCGCCAACTATACGAGTGGAACTATACGGCCAAAAAATTAATTCCTGACGTATAGTTGGTCGTTAAACCGTCTGGATGCCTCGATCGCTTTGGGGTTTCTTCTGGTGTTACCTATTATTTCCCAAATACGCGATTTACGTTGTTTTTGACTCATTTTCTCCCCAATACAACTGCTCCAAGAATTGTGTCCATAGTATCCATCATTTGTCCTGATCCTGGTGAAAATAGACATAAAACATGCGCACGAACGACGTAAAATACCAAAATCCTACCACTATAATGCAAAAAAATAATGTAAAACATGATGCAAATATGCACTCATCAACTTCCCCAAGCTTAGACTCTTGCTCGTCCCGAGCAAGGCTAGCTTAGTAAATGTGATCCTCATATTTATGAAGGTGAGTTGATAAAATAAATGAGGCAATTTCAGCATGTGTTTATCCTATAAGATATATAGGAACGAGTTCATGAATAGTACGTTACTCAAACCATCTGAATAATATTAGCAGGCTTCCACACCTTAGTGATCAATAGTTCACAAAAGATGAATCTCAACATGATGTAAAAGTGTTTGGTTTGACCGAATGAGTTAGCGAGGTAGTCCCAAGTGTTTTAGGATTATCATATTCACTTGGGATTCAAAATTTCAAAACGTCTCTTTGTCTTACTACAATATAGTGGTATATGCCTATTTGCTCTTTGCACATTTGCTCTTTTTCTTCTTTCTTTTCTTCTCTTTTTATATATATGCTCACACTTTTGTTTAAGTGCTGTGCAAAGGAGCTAGCCATACATTCCACTTCATGTAGGAATTCAAAGTTTAACGATCTCAATTACCAAATTATAATTGTATATGAAGCATCTTTATGACTTGAAGACTCTACCTCGACTTGTTCTCACTCTATTTTGATAGCACTTATAAATTTTTCCTCTGTTCGAGGTTTGTTTCTCAACTTGACTAATCAGATCATTTTTACTTTTGTAAATCTAACCATGAACTTACAACATATTGATTAAATTATCTTTATATGTTCCATTAATACCAATGGTGTGGAAGACTCCTATTTCTATCATCAAGTGCAAGTAAAATTATACTCAAGCCATTCATATATCCAATAAGACAAGCACAAACTCAATAATGCTCCATATATGATAATAAACTCGGAATTTCACAAATGGGATCGACTATTCCTTAAGGGAATTCAAATGATGCAAACTTTATTTCTAAGCTCAAACTAATGCAAAACTAAAGTAGTAATATAAAACTTATAAGATAGATTACATGGTCTTAAAGATCCCTCCAAGCTTGGAATCAAGCTAGGCGGGATCAGATAACTCCTCCTGGGTAGGAAGAGTATTGCCTTCTTCCCCTGTGTTGCAAACTTTAGCTATGCTTGCGAGGCAGATGCTGAGCTCGGCCATGTCGTATTGAAGGTTCAAAATTTTCTTCTAGAGGAATTTCTTCTCATATGTCAACTCAAAAACAGTTTTAATCAAGAAGCCAACTCTACCATCAATGTCATTGACCTTTTTCTCAAGGTCTTTGCTCATCATCCATTAGGAGTCAATCCCTTCTCCAATTGTTTCAACACATGCTTTCAAAGCTTTTTCCAACTGGTAGATCTTATCATTAATCTCATATTGCCACACCTTCTTAAGTTTAAGAGGCGACGGACCAAGAGGTGCTTTATATTAGGATCCTATGTTGTGATGATAGTGATTAGGGAGATACTCATCCTTGCTCTCTCTCCGCTCTGCTTGCCTCATCATCTACATCCTTTGCAGGAACATGTCCTCCCAGTTTGGGAGAGGATTGATCTCCGGGCTGGACGATGATGATGAGCCTTTAGGTTCTACTTCTTCAATACTCTTCACATGCTTCTCTTCTTTCTTCCTCAAATCTTGTTGACATGGAAGGGATACATGGCTTTGTTGCACGCATGTTGTTAGAAGGGGCTTGTATAGGGATGGCGAGGATTTTTCGAGGCTGGAGGCTATAGCTCTGCGAAAACTTAATGAAAAAGGTTAGATGTGATCAGCTTTAAAAGGGGAGGTCGAAAACCCTAGCCGCCATTCGTAACGAGAAACTATACGGGTGCTGCCCTCATAGGTCTAGCCGTATAGTTATGAACCGACTATAGATTTCCTTCTACGGTGGAACCAACTATACAGCCGAAACTATACAGATGGGAACTTTTATTTCCCACCGTATAGTTGGTCGTTAAACCTTTAGTACTGCAAATAATTTTTTTGGAGACGGGTTGATATTTATACGACGACAACTATACAGGCGGAGTTTTTATTCCTGCCGTATAGTTGGTCATTAAACCTTCAGTACTCCAAATAATTTTTTGACAAAGGCATTGATATCTATACGACGACAACTATACAGCCGGAATTTTTATTCCCACCATATAGTTGGTCGTTAAACCTTCTGTACCTTTTGTAAACGGAAGGGGTGATGTCGAAACATCTATATGACCACAACTATACGGCCGGAAAATTATTACTGACGTATAGTTGGTCATTAAACCTTCTGGATCCACCAAAATTTACCTGCTTCTCCGAGAATTCTTTATTAATCTGAAACTTAATGAAATATCAAGTTTTGACAAAAAAAATGACAGCTTAAATTTTCGACTAATATTAGCATCCCTTGAACGGGATTTCAGCTTTATCAATCCTCTTTTTCTTCGCTAGAGCTTTAAATGTTCCTTATTTAACACAAGCTCACTAAAACTTAATTTGAAAATTTAAAAACTTACTCAAACCTTTATTTCCCATGGGCTGCCTCCCATGAAGTGCTCTCTTATGGTTAATAGCTTGACCATAGTGTTGCTCATTTTGTCTCGATTCCATCCTTCTTGTAGTTGCCATTCCTTGTATATCTTTGCTTAATCACCTCTTCTAGGGTGATCACTTGTATGGTGACTGCACTTATATCTTCTTTTGCTCGATAATGCAAGCGTTGTCCATTTACCACCCATGAAAGCGAGGGTGTTTTTCCCTAGAGCTTCACTTCTCCTGATGAATAAGATTCTTCAACTATATAGGGGCCTTCCCACTTTGATCTGAGCTTTCCTAGAAACAACTTAAGACAAGGATTATAGAGCAACACCTTGTCTCCACTTTTAAAGGCCTTATTTTATATTTTTCTATCATGCCATCTTTTCACTTTTTCTTTAAACAATCTAGCATTCTCATAAGCCTCACTTCTAAACTCATCTAAAGCATGAATATCTAATAAATGTTTTTCTCCCACTCCTTTAAGGTCATAGTTTAGGTTCTTGATCGCCCAAAAAGCATTTCGTTCCAATTCTAAAGGTAAATGGCATGCCTTACCATATACCATCTTATAAGGTGTCATACCCATTGGATTTTTAAACACAGTACGGTATGCCCATAGAGTGTCATTTAACTTGTATGACCAATCTTTTCTTGATTTGTCCACCATCTTCTCGAGTATGGTCTTTAATTCTCTATTGGAGAATTCCACTTGACCACTCGTTTGAGGATGATATGGTGAAGCAACGCGGTGAGTTACTCCATATTTCCTAAGGATTTTCCTAAAAGTTCCTTTCATAAAATGAGAACCACCGTCAGTGATTAAAAATCTAGGAACTCCGAACCTGGGGAACATAACATCCTTGATTATCTTCACTAAGGCAGCTGCATCTGCATGGCTTGTTGGAATAACTTTAACCCATTTAGTAACATAATCGATAGCAACAAGAATATGAGTGTAACCATTTGATTCTATAAAAGGTCCCATGTAATCCATTCCCCATACATCAAAGGGTTCGATTATAAGACTATAATTCATTACCATCTCTTGTCTCCTACGTATATTACCCCTTCTTTAGAAAGCATCACAGTGTTCTACATACCTGTGTGTCAACACCCAGATTTTTAATCCCAGATGCCTGTTATGCCATACCTCGCAATCCCAGGATTACCATTTTTGCGAGACATAACAGATTAGATATCATAGTACATCATCCATTACAAACCATAATAAGGTCTTACAAATAAAGGATGTCATGATCTAGTCTTAATACAAATCAAGCAGCAGAAAAGAAACATAGTAGGGGCTCCATCTTTAGAATCACATGCAATGCTGACGATGGGAGATGATCCTAGTTGTCATAGACGTCCTGCTGTCCATCATCCTGATAGTACTCCTCATAGTCTAGCCACGGGAATAGCCAGGGACAAAGCCATGAGCACTCTTTAAGTACTCTCAAACTATCACTAACAAGTAAGGTAGTTCGAATAGGAATCTTAAGCTCTAGGTTTATTTGCAAAAAGCCAGATTTATCTAAAATGAGTTTAGAAGTAAAGAAAACAAAGTTAATGTTCTAAATCACTTAAGTGGGAACCTAGTTTTCATATTCACAACCCTGTTGTGGTCAAGTTAAAATCATAGTTCACTTCACAAGTCATTTTGAAAACATCTGATGACGGAACAGTATGGCCACTCCAACTATCCATGATCGCGGACACGGCTATTCGAATAGTTTGACACTCTGCAGAGCTGGTACACTTTCACCACAAAATTCAATACATCCGTCAGGGATAACCCTGAATCATCATACTTAGTATGCGGATAATCAATCATAATCTTTCCTTTACACACTCTAGTATAGGCACCTCCCCTATGAGCTTGGCCTCCCAGCCATGGCCATCTGCCATCCTGGGCACTGCATAGGTGGACAATTCACACTCACGAGGTAGCCTCACCTCAAACCTCTTCCACGAGGGAACCCATACTAAGGCATATAAACTTCCAGCTAATCCCTACCCAATTCGGGTATTGTGGTTGTACAGCAAAATTGGAATGGTATCGCATCCGAACCCAACCATCAGTTTTTATAAAGGGCTAAGGCTCATGCCTCAACATTTTCATCATCAAATCCATTTGTGTTTCTCAAAACATGTCAAAACATTTCAATAGAATGAAGCATCATTCCAAGGTTTTCATAATCATTTTCACCAAGTATTCCCATCTAAAGTGATCAAGTTTTATGCTTAGCACTAGCCACTAAGTTAAGAGTGTTCGCTAATGAGGGGTGCTAATCTTCAATCTCATGCCATAGAATGACATCTAGGTATAGGCCTAATTTTATACTCTTTATGCTATCTATACTATCTTTCCAATACTCACAAAGCACTAGCTAAAAGTAAAGAACTTTGATGAAGTAAGAGAATAAAGCTTGCAAGTAAAACTTGGGATTGATATAAATCAAAAGTATATAACCAAAGCATGCCTAATGCATTTGCTTAAGTTATCAAGTTTGCAAGTATTAGCTTGCATAGTTCTAGCTTTCCAATAATAGCTTGCATAGTTAACTTGCAGTGCTAGGCTTGCCTTGAGTTGAGCAGTGGTTGAAGTTTTCCTCTTCTTCTTCCTGGTAGTACTCCTCCTCCTCGTATCCGGGGTCGGTACTATCATCTATAAATAAATACGGGGTACATAATCACCAAGCAATACTTAACTAGTTCTATTTAGCACACTAAGGCTCACATTTGATGATCTAGCATCATCACAATCATCACATGAATTAAAGAATTAATCTCATTTAGTTTATTTTAGAAAAGTAATTTCTACTCATTGAAATTAATTAAGGTTTAATATTCTCCAATTAAAATATGGGATCATGTGGACACATGTCATCACCACATATTCTAATACATGGGAATGTGATTTAAAGGGTTGGTCATATTTCCTTAAGTTTAAGGTTATCATTTAATATAATTAAAAGTGACTAGAAATGCCTATATAGCATTATTTTGGTACTAGTCCAAAGTCACTGCATGCAAACATAAATATTTTTACATATTTAGATAGATCTTATCAAATGTGATTTTTGAGAGTTGGAATCAACTCAAAAGCATTTATGGTTGATTTTTGAAAAATGTTTGAAGTTGGAAAAGTCTCTGTCTTGTTATTTTTAGTATAGATTATCTCTAACTCCAAATGATTTAAATCCAACGGGCTTGGATAGATAATTTAAATGTCTTTCTAACAAAATTTGAATCATGCAATTTGGTATAGTGAATATCTCCGAATTGATTTTTCAATCTGTGGACAGAAACTAGTTTAAACTAAATTGGAAAATCAATATTTGAATCTCTAGGCAATTGCGGGAAACTAAACGGGCCGGCCCAACTGCATTACGCGGGCACAGCGGGCTGCTGACAGAGGGGGTCCACTCGTCAGCGACTGAAACTAACCGAAACAGTATCTATGAATCTGAGCCCTATGATCTAAATCTAATCTAATGGCCGAGAGTCATCGTCGACGACGAACGGCTCCAGCAAGGAATTTAACCTTGCGTGGTGGTGGGGGTCTGGCGAGGCTCACCTGGGTTCCAGCTAGGGTCGGTGATGGGGGACGAACGACGCTGTCATGGATGGCGGTTCAAATGGCGGTCACGGCAGCTCCTGGGGCAGCTTCAATCGATGGCGCCCTTCTCCTCCAGCAGCGGCGGGCTCCGGCCAAATTCCAGCGAGGGAGTGCTCGCCTTGCTCCAGGGAAGGGTGAGGGAGGATCAATGAGGAGTGGTGAGGGTGTTGGTGTGGAGAATGGAGGTGGGGGAGGCATCTACTTATACTGCGGCGAGGGGACCGAACGGCGTGGGCACGGGCTCGTCGGTGACGATGCTATAGGCGGCTAGCAGCACGGCTGAGGCTAGGGGATGGTGCGGTGTTCCCTGGTGGTCATCACAGAAGTAATGGCGTGGCATAGGGTGGTGTGGATTGGTCGGGAGCGTGCGGTGCTCTGAGCGGGAGAGGAGGTGTTTGCGATAGTGTGCGAGAGCTACGGGTCGCGCGGCGTCGAACGGGGGGGGTGTCTGGGAGGTAGTGGTGATCATGGCGAGTGGGTCCATGTGCGGAGAGAGCGAGGCACGGTCTGTGCGAGGCGGTCGGGTGTGGCGAGCTGGCGTGCTCTGGGCATGGCGTAGAGATAGTGGGCATGACGTAGCTAGGGTGGTCCAGGGCTCTCCTGCGGCCGAGGCTTGGACAAGGGGTGGCGGTAGACTGCGGCATGTCTGGTGTGCATTATGGGCAAGGGCAGCGTGGCTCCTGGCGCGCTGTATACTGTCGGCCGATGACGACCTCATTTGGGCGGCGCTCCACTATGCACAACGGCTCAAGGGGGATTGATCTGGGGCTGCTCGACACTAGGGGAGACAAGGGAGTTAAGGGGGGACCAAATGGTCGAGGGATTACTGCTTAAACAGTGAAGTTAGGCAGGTGTTTAATTGGTGTAAGCAAGGTGTTTGAGGAAATGGCCGCAAGAAATTTTATTTGAAATTTTTGAATCAAATTTGGTGGGTGATCTATACTTATGCTTGGTAGTCTCTGGTTGCTTGGGTTTGCCAAGGGGAATTGGTTTGATGGGTTTTTGAAAAAATGTGATCTTACCATATGAACTAGATTCAATTTTCAACTATCCATTAAATTGATTTGGAAAATGTTCTTGTAACTTTATCAAGTGGGCCTTGATACACTTTTACTTGGTCTAGCAAGGGTGAAAAGAAGTAGAATTGTTTCTGTTAAAATTTCTCTTCTAGGAACACCTAAAGTGACCTAGTGGTTAACTTTGGCCAAAATGACCATTTGGTTATTTAACTCATATTTGATTTCTTTTTTTGGATTTTGTTTGTAAATGGCCTAGAGGATGTAGCATTCACATTTAAACCATTTCTCATCATTTGTAGCAATCAAGCATGGCAATTTCAATCAATTCTACACTAATGCAAAACACACATGCATTCATATTCAAATTTGTAATAAAAGTTTTTGTTAACCCTAACTTTGGGTGATTAGAACTTGATAATCTTGATTAGCAGTTTTGGGGTGTTACACTGTGTGTCCTTGAGCGAGGTGGGACAATAGAATCCAGATTGAAGTACCTTTGCTATAATTCGCTTGCCTGCATGATGTCCCCCATACAGGCTATCATGACAAGCTTGCAAAATTGCATTCATTTCATGGTTAGGAACACACTTCCGAATCATTCTGTCAGGTCCATGACGATATAGATATGGATCATCCAAAAAATAATATTTAATATCATTAAAGAATTTCATTCTTTGATTTCTTGTCATACCATGAGGTATAAATTTTACTGCGAGATAATTAGCATAATCCGCAAACCAAGGATCAACAACTTCAACGTTTGCTAAATATTCTCCTGGAAATGACTCATTTATAGGTGCGGGGTAGTAATTATTCCCTCCATCCTAGAGAGATGATCTGCTACCAAATTATCCTTACCCCTCCTATCTACTATTTGCAAATCATAATCTTGTAGTAATAAAACCCACCTAATCAACCTGGGCTTCACATCCTTTTTCACAAGGAGGTGACACAAAGCTTAGTGATCCGTATGAACTATTACCTTAGAATTATTGATGTAAGATCTAAATTTGTCACAAGCAAAAATTATAGCTAGGAACTCTTTTTCTGTAGTAGCATATTTTTTCTGAATCTTATTAAGAGTTCTACTAGCATAATAAATAACATTTAAATTATTTCTGTCTTGCTATCCTAACATAGCCCCTAAAGCATAGTCACTAGCATCACACATGATTTCAAAAGGTTCATCCCATTTTGGAGATTGCATGATAGGTGCTGAAACTAATTTATTTTTAAGGTTCTCAAAAGCTGCAATGCAGTCATGACCTAAGTAGAATGGAGTTTCTTTCTCAAGAAGGTTAGTGAAAGGCATAACTATTTTAGCAAAATCTTTTATAAAACGCTTATAAAAACCTGCATGTCCTAGAAACATTTTTAAGTGTTTTATGTCCTGAGGTATTGGAAGATTTTCTATAGCATCTATATTAGTTTTATCTATTTCTATACCCTCCTCCAAAACCTTATGCCCAAAAACTTTACCTTCTCTTTCCATGAAACGACATTGTTCCTAATTCAAAACCAAGTTTGATTGCCTGCATCTCTACAAAACTTTGGTTAAATTGTAGAGGTAATTAACAAATGTTGTTCCACAAACAAAGAAATTATTTGTTAGAACTTCCATAGTCTTCTCAACAAGATCATCAAAGATTTTTCAAACACATTCTTGAAAAGTCGTAGCTGCATTACATAAGCTAAACGGAATTAATCTATAAGCATATGTGCCATAAGGGCAAGTGAAAGTTGTTTTCTCTTGATCTTCCGGTTGTATAGCAATTTGAGAATATCCAGAATAACCATCAAGAAAACAGAAATAAGAGTTATTACTAAGTCTTTCTAAAATTTTATCCATAAATGGTATAGGTTTATGATTTTTCCGTGTCTCACGGTTTAGTTTCCTAAAATCAATGCACATGCGATATCTAACAATAGGTTTTACAGGAACTAGCTCACAATCCTCATTCATAGCAGCATCAAGACACCCTTGTCTTGGTATGCAATGAGCTGGGCTAATCCACTTACTGTCAGAAATAGGATATATTATGCCAACATCTAATAAGCGTATAACCTCTTTTCTTACTACTTCCTTCATTTTCGGATTGAGCCTTCTTCGTGTGTCAACTATAGGTTCAGCATCATCAAGCATGGTAATCTTATGTGTTACAATAGATGGATCTATTCCTTTAATATCACTTAGAGTATATCCAAAGGCTTCACGATGCTTAATCAAGACCAAAATGAGTTTATTTGTTTCATTTTATTACAGATTTTTACTAATAATAACAGGACATTTATTTTCATTATCTAAAAACTTATACCTCATATCGTCTGGAAGTTGTTTCAATTCAATTGGTGGAGGTTCTTCATCTCCTTTTCTTACCAGTTCTTCATAGCCATGTGGATTTTGTGCTTCCGGAACTGAATCAAGGTAATCATCCATGTCTTCTATCTCCTCATCTTCTGGTGCTTCCTCCCAATTAATTAGGCTCCTCTCTAATTCATCTTGTGGAGTACTGAAATGAATTGCGGCCAACTCGGCAATCGTTTTCTCTTCCTTGATATCTTCCACTTCATATGGCCTCTTCTTTAGTTTGGTGAAGTGGAATGTCATTTCCTCTTCTCCAAACATCAATGAAATAGCCTCCTTCTTATTATCAATTCGAGCTTTGGTTGTGGAAACAAAAGGCCTGCCTAAAAGAATAGGACAAAAAGAATCTCGAGGCATATCAACAATATGAAAATCAAGGGGGTACATGAGTGATCCAATAAAGACATAGATATTTCTGATAACACCTTCCGGTTTTATATTAGTTCTATTAGACAATTTAATACTAGTGTCTACCGGTTCCTCATCTAGATTATTTAAATTGTAGCGAAGTTCCTCATAAAGTGATGAAGGCAGAATGTTTATAGTGGAAATCGGCTCACAAATTTTGTATAAAAAGGTTTCTCGACAATATATAGGAGTCATAGGTTTAGAACTTTCATTACCTCATAACTTACCTTCGATGAATTCTGAGGTTTCAAAGTCTATCAACTATTCATGCTTCCATAAGATCCTTCAATATAACATTATTTATATTGGTAGCTTCGGGGTTATTTTCAGGTTTCTTTAATCTTCTCTTTATTCCTTCTTCATCCTTTTGCTTTTTCTTGATATTCTCTTGAATAGGTTCAAAGGATCACTCTTCCATTAGCGCACTTTCTCTTGCATGCTTCTTTTATTCAAGGGGTTTATTGGGTTCCCATTCTGTAGGTACCTATAAATGCCCTGCATAATTCTCTATAATTTTCTTTACTGAATAAGAATCAATACCAAGAGTTTTAATCATTGCACAAATCTTCTCATCTGCAAGGAAATCGTTAACATAAGCATACTCAGAAGAACTATTCATAATGTTCTCCTCATTTTTAAGATTTTCTGTTGCCTCCCTCATTTTCATTATTAATTTCCAGGCTTCATCATAGGTATAAGATAGAAAACTACCATTAGAAGCGGTGTCTAGGTTTGTTCTATTTTTATTATTAAGCCCTCCATAAAAAGTGTGAGTGATTAACCAATCAGGCAAACAATGATGGGGGCAATTATATAGATAGCTTTTGTACCTTAGATACCCTTCATACAAACTCTCATCAGGACTATTTTTGAAACTAATAATAATACCTCTCATCCTGTGAGGTTTGGTTTCTGAGTAATATTTTGATAGGAAATTGGTTGTCATTTCCGTCCAAGTCCTTGGTGCTTCTGCCCAAAAATATCTAGACCAGTCGCAAATATTATTAGAGAGAGTTTGTCTAAACAACTGGGTTTTAACCATATCAAGATTACAGTTGTCGAATATAAAGGAACAAAGAACATCTTCAAAAAATTGTAAGTGTCCATATGGACTCTCTTCGTCGGTTCCTGCAAATTTCTTAGAGTGTAGTAGTTCAAATAATAAAGGGTGGATCTCAATTCCATCCGGATTTATGCTTTTATTGACAGTTATAAAAGCGTCCATGGGCGAACCCATTTTCCTTACTGCCTCAAGCTGGACTAAATGCTGAGTGTTGTCCATTGTTGCGGTCTTGCAACTTAAATTAAAAATTAGTACAACGAAATTAAATAACTAAAAGTAAAGTGACTTATAGCGCTAAGCTCCTCGGCAACAGCGCCAAAAAATAGCTTGATGACTGCAAGTGCATAGATCGTTTGTAGCTAGTTTCGAAATAAAGATATCGATCCCACTAGGAGAACTGGGCGAAAGACTAAAATGCTTTTAACTAAAACTAAATGAAGTACTTAAGGAATAACTTTGAGATGCTAGAAAAGTAGAATTGTTTTTGGGTTTTTGATTAAATGAAGCAATTAAAGTAAAGTAAAACTTAATGCAGAAAGTAAGAATCGCGTATGTAAAAGATCTTGGAACTACAATAGGGAAAAGGCGTTCTCATGGAGTGGTGGATACACCACGATAAATATAGACTAAGCAATCAAGATTATTATAAAAAATATTCTCATGATATGTATGTATGTGGGAGGAGCTCCATATATGGACAAATAGGCAACAACCACTGCTCACATCATCCTTCATAACCACAACTGATAGATAAACGACATCAATCATATTATCTCACTATTAACAGATTTATCCCATGGCATGCACATGGAATTATGAGTTCTCCTTGTTTCCCCAATTTAGTACGTAAAGAATGACAACAACTTTATAGTCATAGTAAGTGATATCATCCCTCTGTCTACCAACAAGTAATCCCCTTCATCGTGTCCCCATAAGAGGCAAATATTAAGGAGGTGCACAACTCCCAACATCAAGATGAAGACAACTAACACATAAACATAATGATGTATAACATAATAATCTCTATCTTATCTCAATCATATGCTAGGGTTTCTCCATCTCCCCAAGAACTAATGATCTACTTAGACATGGAGGCAATCAACATCATGGCAATGGTAATGGAAACAATTGTAAATGGATAATTCTTGTATAAATCCACAACGAGTATGGAAATTATGACAAGATCTAGATGGTGTGAAGATGGGATGGATGGAGATGATGGTGATGCAGCGGTTGATGAAGATGAAGATCGATGCCTTGGCCTCCCAGATCTGCGTAGGGCGAAGATGGATCCCTTGGGCAAGTTCCCCCTCCAGATGCCTTCTGGAGGTGAGGTTTCGGTTATTTCTAGGTGTTCTGTATGTTGTCTCATTGAACCTTGCACAGGGTGAAACTATTTGAGGAGGTGGTGGCGGTGCCAACTATACGACCGGAACTATACAGCCAGAAAATTAATTCCCATCGTATAGTTGTTCATTAAACCGTCTGGATGCCTTGATCGCTTCGGGTTTTCTTCTGATGTTATTGATATTTCCCAAATACGCGATTTATGTTGGTTTTGACTCCTTTTCTCCGCAATACAAATGCTCCAAGAATTGTGTCCATAGTATCCATCATCTGTCCTAATCCTGGTGAAAATAGACATAAAACATGCACGCGAACACCGTAAAATACCAAGATCCTACCACTATAATGCAAATCAATAATGTAAAACATGATGCAAATATGCACTCATCATAGCTCCATCACATGTTCTTATTGTCTTTACTTCAATCCATTTGGTAAACTTGTCCACCATGACCAAGATGTGAGTCATGTTGCCCTTAGCCGGCTTAAATGATCCAACCATATATAAGCACCACATAGCAAATGGCCAAGTAATTGGTATAGTCTTGAGTTCCGACATTGGCATGTGTGTATTGGTAGCGTACCTGTGACAACCATTACATTTCCTCGCTAGTTCCTTGGCTTGTCCCAATGCACTTGGCCAGTAAAACCCATGCCGAAAAGCTTTTGACACCAATGCTCTGGACGAGGCGTGATTCCCACATTCCCCTTGATGTATATCTCGGAGGATGTCTAGCCCCTCTTCCGGGTCAACACATCATTGCAGAATAGTTGTGACACTTCTCTTGTATAGTTCGGCATTGATAATGGTGTATGCATTTGCTCTCCTCTGCACTTGCCTTGAAAGTATCTCATCACTTGGAAAAGTTCCATCTTTCAAGAACTCAAAAATTGGTTGTGCCCATGCTGGTACAGTGCAAACTAGGAAAGGTGTTTCGTCAACCTCCATTGCATCCACCGACATAACCTCCACCAGATTATGCTGACCAGTCCCCGGGTTCTGCAAGGCAGTCCCCGGGTTTACCGAGGTAGTTCCCAGATTTACTGAGGTATTCCCCCAGTCAATCTCCATAGGAGTAGCTTCTGATCCAAGGTTTGCCAGGATATAGATTGACTCAGATTATGGTGAAGGTGAGATGGACAGTTTTCTCAAATGTTCCAAAGCAACTCCTGGCGGGATGGCCTGCCGAGATGAGCCCAACTTAGACAATATGTCAGCTGCTTCATTTTCAAGCCAAGGTACATGATGGAATTCGCATCCCTCGAAGTACCCACATATCTTCTGGACATGAAATCTATGAAGGGCGATGTTTAGATTTAGGGCATCCCAATTACTAGATACTTGCTGCACCACCAAATCCGAATCACCGAAACACTGTATCTGACGTATCCTAACCTCTTTTGCTACTTTCAATCCATGCACGAGCGCCTCATACTCGGCCACATTATTTGATGCTCGAAAATGGATCTGGAGAACATATCTCAGCTAATATTTCTTGGGCGAGGTAAGTACTACCCCAGCCCCTAATCCTTCCTTTAGCTTTGATCCATCAAAATGCATCCTCCAATAGTTAGAGTTCAGCAAAGGTGGTTCGTACTTCATCTCGGCCCAATCCACGAAAAAATCAGCCACTGCTTGAGACTTTATGGCATCCCTCCTATCAAATTGTGGTGCATAAGTAGCTAGCTCAATTTCCCATTTAGCAATCCAGCCATTTGAATCTTTGTTACTCATTATCTCGGATATGGGCGCTTCACATATCACTTTTATGGGGTGTTCCTCGAAGTAGTGCTTGAGCTTCTTAGCTGCCATGTACACACCATACGCCATCTTCTAATAACGAGGATAGTTCTGCTTTGAAGTAGACAATACCTCACTCAGGTAATATACCGGCCTCTGCACCGACTTACCTTCCTCATCACACTCCACCACTACCACAACACTTACGACTCGGTTGGTCGCTGCTATATAGAGCAACATTGGTTCTTTGGATAGTAGTGAATCTAACACCAGTGCAGATGCTAGCATCCTTTTTAGTTCATGAAATGCACTATCAGCCTACGGTGTCCATATAGATTTATCTAATTTCTTCATTAGCTTATAGAGAGGCAGTGCCTTTTCTCCCAGCCGACTTACAAACCGACTTAATGATGCCAGGCAACCAGTGAACTTCTGAACATCATTAAGCCATTTCGGTAGTTCCATTATTTCTATAGCTCGGATTTTAGTGGGGTTGGCCTTGATACCTCAGTTGGACACGAGGAAACTGAGTAACTTCCCAGCCGGTACACCAAAGGTACATTTTCCGGGTTAAGCTTCATTCAGAACCTCTTGAGGTTCGCAAATGTTTGCCGGATATCATCTAGGAGCGTTTTACTTTCCTTTGTTTTTATCACCACATCATCTACAATACTTGGACATTTACCCTATTTGATCATGTAAACATTTTTACATACACCTCTGATACATTGCTCCTGCATTACGTAAGCCAAATGGCATGGTGCGATAGCAATAAGCCCCATACGGGGTAATAAAAGCAGTCTTTATTTGATCATCTGGGTTCAGGGGTATCTGCTGGAAACCAGAATACGCATCTACAAATGACAACAACTCACACCCAACGGTCGAACCAATGACCTGGTCTATCCTTGGCAGTGGTAATGGATCTTTGGGACATCCCTTATTCAGGTTCGTGTAATCAATACACATATGCCACACCACTACTACATTCAGATCATCCTTCTTCTTCTCCACAAGCACCGGATTGGAGAGCCAATCCGGATAGAGTACTTCCATGATAAACTAGGCTGCAAGGAGACGAGCTATCTCATCACCAATCACCTTTCTCCTGTTTTCGGCGAAGCGATGGACAGGTTGCTTCACCGGCTTAGCTCCAGGTCTCACATGTAAAGAGTGCTCGGCCAACTCCCTCGGTACACCTTGTAGATCCTGTGTGGACCAAGCGAAGATATCCCGATTATCATGGAGGAAGTGGACAAGCTCGCTTTCCTATTTATCACTTAACCCGACACCAATAGTCACGATGCGCTCTAGGAACTGATCATCAATGGGCACCTTCTTGGTATCTTTTGTTGCTTGAAACGAGACACTCCCATGCGGGTTACTCAGCACCGACATATTCAGCTGGGCGGACCGAGCCAATGACGCCACCTCTTGGATCCTTCTCTTCTCCTGTGCTATCACCAGAGACTCGACCAGATTTGACCCGGCTGAGGCACACTCAATGGAATGTCAGAGTCACCTACTATGGTGATCACCCCGTTAGGCCCTGGCATATGCATTTTCAAGTGATCACTAGCCATAGACTTAAATAGAGCTGGCATGCCGAGTAATGCATGATAAGCGTTGTCCAAGTCAACAACTTCAAACTCCAGATTCTCAGTTCGAAAGTTCTCCCTCGTGCCGAATAACACATTAATTCGGACCTTGCCAATAGGCTCGTAGGATATACCTAGCACAATGCCATGGAAAGTTGTCTTTGTTGCCTGGAGCATGTTCTCCTAGACTCCCAACTTATGCATTGTGTCCTTGTACAGAATGTTGATGCTAGTCCCATTGTAGATCAGTACCTTGGAGAACCTCATGTTGATATCCGACCCAATAAAACTTGGGTCAAGCACTAGTGCATACGATCCAGGACTTAGCATGAGCCTGGGATGATCCTTGATGTTGCAAGTAATTTCCTGACCAGACCAAGGCATATACCTTGTCACAGATGGCATAACTGCATTTACCTCCATATGTCGGTGTTGCACGCTCTTTCTGTCAATTTCCTCTGTGGTAAACACACAGTAGCTCTGATGGTGATCCCTGTATTCGTTTCTCCTGTCATTGTTGGGGTACCTTTGGTTATGCTAGTGTTGGTTATCCACCTGATGCACTGCATCCCTTCTCTCATGATTCTCATACCTCGGTGGAGGTGGTGGTACCATCATCTGCTGCCCATTTGCCCTAGTGAGTTGCGGCTGCCGAGGTGCATCATGCCGAGGTTCCTGAGCATTCATCGAGCCACTCTGCTCTATTTTGCTCATCCAGTCACATTGCCGAGTTCTGTGATTTGTCGGGTTACTCGGGTTTGGCGTGTGAAATTTCCAAGGCTGATCTAGCATAGACTCATATGTATACCTCAGCCTATCCTTCTTTTCCTGCCACTGTTTCTTCTGCTCTGGCATCCAAGTTTTCTTGCCATCATTTCTCGGAGTCCACTATTGCCTTCCAGTTTTCTGATGCTGGCTAGCATTGGCATTTGGCTGATCCTGATCCACTGCCGCAACTTGCTGCGAACTATATCTGTAGTCCGGATGCTCATCTCTCCTTTTACCTCGGAAGTCATTTCTTCGGGATGACCTGGTCCCATCTTGGTTGTAGTACTCTTCATTTGACTCGTTTGACACAAGCCGAGGTTGGGTAGGATCACCCAATGCATACGAGTCAGCAATCCGGATTGTTTCAGCCAACGTAGTTGGCATATCCCTTGGTAGTCTTTGCCATAGCATACTCGCATACCTACATCCTTGCACAAACCAAGCAATGGCTTGTGACTCAATCACCCCCTCACAGGAGTTACGCACATTGCACCAGCGAGTTAAGAACTCCTGATCAGTCTCATTCGGCCTTTGCTTGCACATTGCCAGTGTATGTGGCCTATTCGGCCTCTTATACGTGCTCGTGAAGTTGCTGATGAACATCTCCTCAAAATCTATCCAGCAGTTGATACTTCCTGTCGACCAATTGTTTAACTAGACTCTTGATGGCCCATCCAACATCTAAGGTACATATCTCACTGCCCATCTCAAATTGCCACTAGCAATGTTCACAACAGTTGCATAGTCAATGAGCCAATCCTCCGGCTTGGCACTACTGTCATACGTCTATTTTCCTCTGGCCAGCTGAAAGATTAGCACAGGTGGCTCTCTCATAATACGAGGTCCAAAGCATGCTGGACCCAGAGGACCTTGTCCCTCAATCATCTCCAAACTATAAATTCGGTCCAACTTCAATCTAGCATCATCCGACTACAAGTTCCTATTTCCTAGCCTTGATCCTATCACATGATGTTCTAGTGTAGGAAACCTAGTGTCAACCATCACCGAGTAACCATCATTATACCTATCTTGACCCGGAAGAACATATTGTTGTTGCATAGCTGGGCCAACACTTTGCTCTTGCTGAGGTATGTACTGCTACGGCTATTGTCGAGGTGGGTTCTGTCCTGCTCCCGCTGAGTTATGCTGTCTGGCATTGCTATTTCCAGCGTTTCCTTGACCGGCATTGCCTTGGTCGCGGTTACCTTGGTCGGCTTCACCTCGGCTAGCACTGTGGTGGTCCTCATCAACTTGTACTGCTTTTCCTTTCCCTACCCTTGCCTGTAATATGGGACTATCTACTTATTCTTTCTTTCCGAGGTCACTACCTCCTCTCTTCTTAGGCCTGTATGAGGGGATGATGCTGCCCCAGCGGATTTTGCCGGGTTACCCCTTGTCGAATGAACTATATGAGAGCCTCCTGCTATCGTCGGGTTTGCTTTGAGTATCTCCTCAGTCTGCTTATTTGCTACTCTCATTAAGTGGTTTACTCTCTCCTGCTGCCTCTCCTGGGCTTCTCCGGTCAGACCCTCCAACTCGGACGTTGCTGCCTCTGCAGCCCTGAGGATCTTTGCCGGGTACTGTACCTCTCTAGCCTTGCTATTACTAGGGTAGCTGATTTCCCCAGCCTAGGTAGATACTCCTTGTTTATCTTAGTGATCAAGTTTCTACCCCTAATCTTTACTCCGTCCATACGAGTTGGGCTAATCCGGTTTGCTTTTGCATACTCATGTACAGTAATGCTCAGTGACTGCTGCAACTCAGCTACTTTCTTTGCCCCTGCTAACATTTTCTTTCGGGTCTCCTCTAGCTCGGCCTGTTCCTGAGCCGGATCTACCACAGGTGCTATGGGAGTTGCTAAGCTATCTATTGCCTGCTGCAACACATTCTCTGGCCTTTCTCTTGGAGGGAACCTTGACCTAGGTACCTTTGGGGTTGCGTCTAGATCTGGCACTGGGTCCTTGCTTGTTCCTGCATCTAGCGCCGTCATCATGACCTCAATGTAGCTAGCGGGGCGAGTGATACACGGGCCGCGAGCCGCGCTAAGAGGTGGTTCGCCTCCCTCGACGACGTGAAGCGAGTGAACGCAGGACTCGTCCATGCCAACATAGATCTTGTGAGCGCCAAGGCTGTTGAAGAGGCCGTCGCATGGAGGAGGTGGTTAGCAAAGCTGCTAGCATTGTCACTGACGTAGCCCAATGATGGCTCTAAAATATAGCCATCTACGTCCACATTTAAACTGGATATTATTCATATTTTTGATGAAATATCTCTCTAAACCCTGCCACAAATGCCTAATAATCAAAGGGGTATGCAATCCTTTCCTTCTATTTTTCCTGCGTAGATAATGAAGTTTGATGATGGGAAGCACTACATTAAAGTCAAAGATACGAGATTTCCAACAACCAGAAGAAACCAGGAGTCGTGGGTTGGAGGAAGATGCTTTAACGACCAACTATACGATCGGAATAAAATTCCAGCCGTATAGTTCCGGCCGTATTGTTACTAATGACACCGCTAGGTCAAATAGAACAAATTTCGTGAAGGGACCCCTATATAAAGAAGCCTCGGGCGATGAGAAAAAGCATCGAGATCCCCTGCCCCAGATCATCAGCCGCCTCTAGATTTCCATCCACCACATCAAAGAGACGCCGGAAGGATAGACTTAGATCTAATCTCCAAAGCCCTTCTGCACCACCATAGCCATATTCCACCTCTTGTAATAGTAGATCTCATCTTTGATTGGCGATATTGTAAGACTATTTTCTATCAATCTCATGATTTCCATTACAATGTTTGTGATTGTTGATGTCATCTCTGTGTGTGAGTAATACTCCTTGGGCTAAGGGCTTCGGCCTAGCCAGGTAGCTTTTGTGCATGTTATTTATCATAGATGGGATCATGTATTAGTTTGTATGATATGATGATTATTGTATCCTATCTTGCCTCAATCTAAGGACTTGTCAGGTACCCAAGACCCTGACGATTGAGCCAGGTATAGGGAGTATGAGTAATGACTACTCTGCCGGTTGGGAACCCTAGTGACAGAAGGGGTAGTACGGCTGTATGTGAGGGATTTATTTGGGATTAACGGTGACGTCACTATTCATATCATTAGTACTCTTTCTTCTATGGATGAGACTAGTAGGTTATTGCTATAAGCGGCTGTGGAGGCAATAGCAATTATGGATGCACTGCCCATATATAATTTATCTTGCTCTAACAATTACATGCACACTTTATCTTTATCATTTATTCCCATCAGATGTTTTGCACAGCTATAGATGAAACCAAATGCCCTAGGCCCTCTCTCTCCATCATTGACAACAACAAAAATACAAAAACTCTTTGTTTGGTAAAAACACAAATGGAATTCTAAAACTCCTGAAGGTGTGTTAAAGTAACTTCACTATGCATCTTCTTCCCGAGTATTCGATAACCTAGGTCTACTAGGGAAAAAGAGCTATACTACATCCGTAATCCGGATCGAAGGTATCACCCAGCGCTCCAAAGCGCTGAACAAGCCCGGAGATGATGCTTTCGCTGGTGGCGATGATGTTTCCCATACGGATCTTCACTCTAGCTAGCGCCATTGCTGGCCCCATGGTGGGCGCCAACTGTCGTGGTGGCACGGAAGTTGCCATGTATAGGCTAAAGATGGGGCCAAATTGCGCTAGAGGTATCCAGAGAGGGATGGCGTGGTGATTCCACACACGGAAGCCTTTATTCTCTCAATCAATGGTGGATTACAAGTGCTCCTCGAGCTATTCATGGGGAGGAGGAAGAAGACCCTCTCTACTGCCCACACCACTCTCTAGGGTTTTCCCATAGTAAAAATGGCTGACCCTCTCTACGGAGATCCTGACCCTCCTTATATAGGGGAGGCCAGGTAACAAGTTAGGGCATACTTGGAAGGCATATTGTCCGAATATGCCTCTCGCAAAATAGCAAAGCTATGCTCCTCTTTTCTCCTCCGTAAGCCGCTCAGGACCCATGGCGTGAGCCTCTCTGAGCCCCTATGCGGTGCGGTGTTACCCGACATAGGCAACATCACCCGACATAGGCAACATCACCTTTGTCGGGCCGTACCCGCTGGTCCTTCCCTCTGTCCTCTGCGCTCATGCTATAGTGGAGAGAGAAAACCTTTGACCAAGGATATTCCTTCCTTCTCTTGTAAGCCAAGTCGTAAGCCGGCTCAGGCCTGGTTAACTCGGCCTTGTGGGTACCTGCATACAAGTTACAAAGAGACTGTCTACATATATTTTATGTCGGCTGAGGTAATGTTGGATGAACTCCATCCGGGCTGGGTTCACTGTCGTGGTGGTGTCATGGCAAATGCCATGGATAGGCTAAAGGTGGGGACTAAATGCACTAGGGGAATCCAGGGAGGGATAGTGTGGTGATTCCACACACAAAAGCTTAGTATTTGATTCAGTTCCACAGATTACAAGTGCTCCTTGAGCTGTATTGGAGAGAGGAGGAAGAAGGAGCTCTCTTACCCTCACCACTAGCTAGCCCTCCGGAACCAAGTCAAATCTATCCAGCTAGAGATCAACCCAGTAAAACTCAACCTCTTCTACAGAGGCCCTATCCCTCCTTATATAGGGGTGGCTAGGTCTCCAATTAGGGCATACGTGGAGGCATATTCCAGGGAATATGCCTCTTCCCAAAATAGTAAGCCGACCGGGTCATTTTTCCCCCGCGTCATCCATGCAGAGGCTACGTGAGCCTCTGCGGCGCCCGCGTCAGCCGACATTGGCATCGTCACCTTTTTCGGCCACGCCTCGGTGGTCCTGCCTCTGTCCGCTTCGCTCATGCTCTGCGTACAGTGGTAACCTTTGACCAGCGAGATACCTTCCTTCTCCTACACGCTTGATATGACCCGGATCGTACATAGTTGATCCGGCCACACCTGTTCCTGCATATGAGTTAGATTCATCTATCCGACATATGGCTTAAGTCGGCTGAGACCCAGTTAGATGGACATCCCCTGGTCCGGGTAACACCGAGATTCGGCCTGCCTTGAGGTGACTCGGCCAGCATCCGCTTTGACCTTGCCATACCTCGGCTAACTCGGCCTTTATACCCTAGCGTGACCCTACCCGGGGGTATCCCCCCAACATTCACCGTAAGTCGGCCTGTCTTGAGGTAACTCGGCCAACTTATGCTTTGACCTGGCCGTACCTCAGCTATTATGGCCTTTATACCCTGGCTTGACCCTACCCGGGGGTATCCCCCCAACATTAGTCCCCGAAGGTGGTGCGGTCTTAGTGCCTTAGCCGCTAAGGACACAGCAAGTTCATTTTCACCGAGCTTTGTGTTCCTTTTCCAAGTTACCTCCTATCTCGGATTTCATGGGTTTATTTTCCCTTGGCACATTCCAAGTTTTTACTTGCTGGCCGGGTTACCTCATACCCATCTGGGTCACTCTTCCTTCTCCTGTACGCTTCCCCACGTGGAGATTAATCATCACGCTTGCCTCATTTTAAGGGCCAGCAACAGTAACCGCCGCAGTAACTGTCAGAAGTTACTGTTGCCCACGTCGCGTCGTGCCGGCCTCCTTGTTAACTGCACCATAACGTCACGTCATGGGATCCGCTGCGCCTTGTGGCCCTTCGTGCAGCTCACTGCTGATTGGTTGATTCGTGCTGCACATGGCCACACCGTGTGGCCCGCCCGCAAAATTCGATCCCACTACCCCCTCAAGGGAGTGGTTAAATAGGGGAGGGGCGCGCCCCTTGGGTCCTTTCCCCACTTCCGCACCCCTCTACTCTACTTCTTCCTCATCTTCTCTCGCGATAGTGTCGCCGCCACCGCGTCTGAGTAGCAGCGCCGCCGCCGCACTACCTCCACGCGCACCAACGTCGCTGCCGCCTCCGAGCATTTCCTCCGCCATGGGTCATTGCCAGTCCAAGCCAGTGCCCCCCGCTGCCGCTAGCGCCAACGGGGATAGTGATCTTGAGATGACTGAGGAGGAACTCACCGTCGCAGAGCAAGAGATGGAGGAAGATGCGGCGAACACCGACCGCAGCGCGTGGGCAGGCTCCTGGGTTTGCCAGGATGACCTGGATTGGCTGTATCGCACCAGGCGCATCCCGGAGGGAGTCACCGCACGCCTCGCTGCCTCCGAGCATGCCCCCTCACCCAATCCGTGTGAGTATGTGGTGTTTCTTTCCCACTTCTAGCGGGGGTTTGGTCTGCCAGTTAGCGATTTTTTCCACGATTGGCTTAATACGTATGAGCTCCAGCCACACCACCTTCCGGCGAATGCCATCACGTCTCTCTCCGCCTTTTCCTCCACCATTGAAGGTTACGCCGGACTATGGCCCACGAAGGAGCTCTGGATCCGGTTCTTTGGCCTCCACCGGAACGTGATTCCGAACATTCAGCTTGACCCGAAGGACAAGCAGCTGATGACCCACAAGTATAGGGGTGTATCGCAGTATTTTCGAGGGAAGTGAAACCCAATTTATTGATTCGACACGAGGGGAGCCAAAGAATACTTATCAGCCTTAACAACTGAGTTGTCAATTCAGCTACACCTGGAAACAATCTTGCTCACAGAAGTTTATCAGTAGCAACAGTTTTGTAGTAGGAATAGTAAAGTAACAGCAGTAGCAAAGCAAAGACAGTAGTAACAAAAGTAGTAAACAGTGGGATTCGAGTGCAGTAGGCATAGGGATGGATGGAAGGGCGTTGCATGGACAAGACAATGCACATAGCAATCAGAACATAGGGCAATTGCAGATAAATAAGATGAAGCATCCAAGTACTAGACAATCCTAGGCATGTGTTCCATATATAGTCATACGTGCTCGCAATGAGAACTGGCACAACATCTTTTGTCCTGCCAGCCCGTTTGCAGCGGGGCCTCTAGGGAACTACTGGAAATTAAGGTGCTCCTTTTAATAGAGCACCGAAGCAAAGCATTAACACTCCGTGAACACATGTGATCCTCACATCAAAGCCATTCCCTTCCGGTTATCCCGATTTTTGTCACTTCGGGCCATAGGTTCCGGAGAACAACGTGTGTATACAACTTGTAGATAAGACCAGAAATAATACTATCATAATGAATCAATAACATGTTCAGATCTGAAATCATGGCACTCGGGCCCTAGTGACAAGCATTAAGCACAACAAGTCGCACCAAAGTCATAAAGCACTAATAAAAGATACTAGGCACCATGCCCTAACAATCAGATGCCATTACATGAATGATCTCATCCAATCCCTACCATCCCCATAGCCTACAGTACGGGATTACTCACTCATAGATGGGAGAAACATGGATGGTCGATGGAGAAGCGATGGTGATGATGATGGCGATGATCTCCTCCAATTCCCTGTCCCGGCAGGGTGCTAGAACGGAGTTTCTGGTGCTGTTTCGTGGAATCTGGTGGTGGCGGCGGAGCGGAACTCCTTCTGGAAAAACGTCAAACCCCCTAGAGTTTTTAGGTCAGAAGGCTTCTTATAGGCGAAGAGGGAGACCGAGGGGGTGCCTGGGGCCACCACACCAGGCCCTGGCGTGGCCAGGCCCAGCCCGCACCTAGGGGGTGTGGCTAGCCCCTGGGCCTCCTCCGTCTCGTATTCTGGCTCCGTGAGTCTTCTGGAAAAATAGGCACTTTGGCTTTTGTCCCGTCCAATTCTGAGAATATTCATTGGAACAAACAAGCATGGAGCATCAAAAATTATATGAAAAGTAGGTTAGTCCAAGAAATCAGGCAGCTGGCACTGTGGCTCTTGTTAATAGGTTAGTCCAAGAAATCATATGAAAAGTACTCCAAAGTTGGAACAAAACACAAGAAAGTAGATAAAAACAAGCATGGAGCATCAAAAATTATAGATACATTTCCAATGTATCAACATCCCCAAGCTTAACTCCTGCTCGTCCTCGAGTAGGTAAGTGATAAAAAGAAAGAATTTTTGAGGTGACATGCACCATCAAAGACTTGATCAAAATATTTGCAAAACTCAAAGCTGGGATCATAGTACTTCAATCATAACATGAAAGACAAAGTTCTAGCAATAAGCAAGGAAACTATGATGCAACATGAAAAGGCACAAACAAAAGATTCATGAATAACAATGCTTTGCAAGACGTTTGTTTGTTTCACATAAACAAAACATAGCATACTAGTATTCAGCTTGTCCCTCAATAGAG